>PVLC010033367.1:0-17721 GCA_004027655.1 Graphiurus murinus | reverse complement strand
TGTGTGTGTGTGTGTGTGTGTGTGGTACTGGGGATTGAACTCAGGGGTGTTCTACCTCCGAGCTATACCCCCAGTCCTATTTTTTATTCTTTACTTTGAAACGGGGTCTCACTAAGTTGCGGAGTGCCTCACTAGGTAGCTGAGGCTGGCTACAAACCCAGATCCTCCGGTCTCAGCCTCCCGAATGCTGGGATTACGAGCGCCACCACGCCCGGCCACAGCTACAAGTCTTGATAACCAATTTACATTTTGGCTCACAGGATACAATGTATTTCTATCAGTTATGTAAAGTGACTTTTTAATTCATATGTAAGGATTTATGGCACACACACACACACACACACACACACACAAACAAAGCCTAGTAGCTCCTCTACCACGTAAACTCACACTTCAAGATCACAAAAAGCATTGCAGGATTGCTAATCTTAACAATCAAACAAATATCTTTTAATGAGCTGTAATACTGATTTTTAAAGTAGACATAAGCACTCAACACACAGTATCAAAATCTGTGGAAATATTATATTTCTTATTTGTAATGAGTCTATAATTACTGATTGGCCAAATTTTCTCTTTTGTTCCTTATTCTGTCAAAAATACAATGCTTACTGTGACTGTTTTCTGAAATGACTATTTTATCCTACAAGCATATGGAAATGGCATAAGTCCTGATTTAGTAACCTGAAGTTATCCCTCTTTTATGAGGCATAAAACTTATCCTCCATAAATAAACAACACTAATGAAATGTTTGCATGAAAACTGGCCCCAACCAGGATAAAGAAAACATCCGGTGCCATCTGTAAGTGCCCATTTTGGGGGCTCTATAAAAGTCTCAAGAGGGAAGAAGACGTTTGGAGTCCAGGTAACAGAGTATTGCAATCAGTCTCTGTTCTTCACTTCTGAAAGGATGACTTCTGATGGCTCCCCGAGGTGCTGCTCTTCTGAGTCTGGTGCCAGTGATTCCAGATGTGCATCTGCTCCCACCTGCCCCATGGAAATGACTTGTGCCCCTGGAGCCAGTGCTACCTCCAGATGTCAGACTCCAACCTTCCTATCCAGGTCCCACTTCTCCACCGGCTGCCTCACACCATGCTACTTTGCTGGCAGCTGTAACAGTCCATGCCTGGTGGGGAACTGTGCGTGGTGTGAGGATGGCGTGTTCAACAGCAACGAGAAGGAGACCATGCAATTCCTGAATGACAGACTTGCCAACTATCTGGAGAAGGTTCGCAGCCTGGAGGAGACCAACGCAGAGCTGGAATGCAAGATTCGAGAACAGTGTGAGCCAGATACGCCATTCGTGTGCCCAGATTATCAATGCTACTTTGACACCATTGAAGAACTCCAACAAAAGGTTCAGTGTCTCAGTACCCTAATGCTCATCCTCCAGTCTCTGTTTTCAATAGAAGTTTTAACTAGAAGTTGCTATTTTATGGAAGTAAATCAAGGGAGGGGGAATTCCAAGAGATTTTGCAGTATAGAGGACAGGTCACTGGACTAAGTCCACCTCAGTCCTAGCCCCAGTGTGGGCACTGATTATTGAATGACTGTAAAAAAAAGTTACTTATCTGTAGACTTGACCTTTATAGTCTATAAATCAGGGGGACTATATTATATCTAAAACCACATCTGTATGTAGTACTACTGTAGATCCATTCTGTCTATAACACTGTATATTTTTATTATTCACACAATGTTGAATGTCATCTTTTTAATTTTGCCTAGCAATCATTTTCTTCTTTTACTGATGAACTCCTATTATCATGGATAGGAATGTAGTCATAATACAAATTACTAATGCAGAAAATTTGTAACAGTCTTCAACTGCCAAAGAATATTGCAAAATGTCTGAGATCATTTAAAAAGTAAAATTTTTTACTTCTGTATTTTGTCTCTAAATTGGCACTATTTTTTCATTAATCAAGAAGTGGCTGATTAATAAGAAAAGAAGGCTGAAATCAATTTTATAATTTCTTACAAAGACTTTCATAAGATAATAAAAGGCATAGCTATTAAAGGAGTAAATATATAGGTTTCAAATAACTATTTATTTACATTATAACTTACTCCTCAGATTCTATGCACAAAGGCAGAGAATTCTAGGCTTGCTGTACAGCTTGACAACTGCAAACTGGCCACCGATGATTTTAGGTCAAAGTAAGTCTAATTTTAATTTGAAAATAATCTACCTCTCCCCCCCCCCAATATCCTCTACATAATATTTTTTAAAGCTTAGAATGCTTTAAAAGCTTGACCTTATTATTATCTGGAAACACATGGCTTCCTCCAGCCCACGCCTCACCCGCCAGTATATCCCCAGCACCTTGCACAGCGTCTCTAGCAAAGTAAGTGCTGCACATATCTCTCTTGCCACAACAGGTATGAGAGTGAGCTGTCCCTTCGCCAGCTGGTGGAGACAGACATCAGTGGCCTGCATGGAATCCTGAATGAACTGACCCTGTGCAAGTCCGATCTGGAGGCCCATGTGGAGTCTCTGAAGGAAGATCTCCTGTGCCTCAAGAAAAGCCACCAAGAGGTGAGGAAAGAGGCAACAGCGTGGAAGGATGATAAGAGTGACGAGTTAAATTAAGAGGTTTCACGCATGTAAACTGAACCTGAGCAGGTGTTGCTTAAGCTGAAACAGAACTCCTCCGGGCCCTCTTACACGCAGCCTGAGAGTTCCTGCAGGTGTGAATGGAGATGGACATCACGTGTCACTATATGTGGCATGACCCCTGGCCAGAGCCAGAGGAAGGAACTGCACCCTTCCCCTGCCATTGCTCTTCTGCAGGGGCAAGTGATCCTGCAAGTCACTTTCCTTAGCAGCTTTATTCCACCCCTAAGTCCACAAGATATGAAAAATGGGCTGATAAGCACAGACTATGAAATCTATTCCAAAAAGCGGGTGAAGATTCATACCATATTTGAACCCACGTTTTTAAATATTCTGCATTTCTCAAACTTCTTAAATCATAAAATATTAGCTGGGTGCAGTGGCACACACCTGTAATCCCAGTACTTGGGAGACTGAGACACAAGGATTGCAGGTTTCAGGATAGCACCTGGTAACTTAGCGAGACTCTGTTTCAAACTTTAAAAAATTAAAAAGGGCTCGGGATGTAGTTCAGGGGTAGGACACCCCTGGATTCAATACCTAGTACCACAAAAAAATCATAAAATATTAAGTATATGATTATCCCATATTGATGAAGCTGGAAAGTGGAAACCTGAATGATGTAACAAAATATATTTTCTCTTTGAACACTTGTTGATGATGCTAATAGCTAACCCTTATTGAGATCTTACCATGTGCCAGGACTTTTATAAGTTCTTTATGTGCATATTAACTTTTCTATATCTCACAATAGCCCTCTGGGAAAAGGTACAGTTATTATGTCAATTTTACTAATAAAGAAACTGAGGCACTTATAAGTGGTGAAAAGAGCCGGGCTTGGTGGCTCACACCTGTAATTCCCATACTTGGGAGGATCAGAGGTTTGAGGCCAGCCTTGGCAACTGAGCAAGACCCTCCACAACTTAGCAAGACCCTGTTTCAAAAATAAAAACTTAAAAAATGACTGGGATTTGGTGTAGCACAGAAGCAGAACACCCCCGGGTTCAATCAAGTACCACAGGGGAAAAAAAGTGGTATTGAAAAGAGATTAAGCCAAGGCAATCTGAATCAAAATCCCACACTTTTGCTTGCTACACCAAAAACTAAAATGGGATGCCACTGGCTGTCAAATTTACTTCTTTTCCCCTATCACCCTGTGCATTCTTTGCTCTGTCTCCACTTTCAGGAGGTCAATGTGCTTCGTGGGCAGCTTGGAGACCGACTCAGTGTGGAGCTGGACACTGCCCCCACCATCGACCTCAACAGGGTCCTGGATGAGATGCGGTGTCAGTATGAAACGGTGCTCGCCAACAACCGCAGAGACGCAGAAGAATGGTTCGCGGTTCAGGTCAGTGCCCGCAGCAATGAAGGGCGGGCTTCCTGACCTGTGCCTTGCTGGGGTTCTCTCACCCTCCCTTCTGTGTTTCAGACAGAAGAGCTGAAGCAGCAGCAGCAGTCCAGTGCGGAGCAGCTGCAAGGCTGCCAGATGGAGATACTGGAGCTGAAACGCACGGCCAACACTCTGGAAATTGAGCTCCAGGCACAGCAAAGCCTGGTGCGTAGAGCAAACACAGGGTCAGTCTCCAACTGACAAACCAGGCCCTGAAATGCTATGTCCCCTTCCATAACCCTGAGAGAGGCTCACAGTTCCTGTGGCAGGTCTGGATTTCCAGTTTGCAAGAATGGTATTTTCTTGCTTTTCCTAAGTACCCCTGTGAACCCAGCTGGAAGCAGAAGTGGCAGGTCAACAGTTTGTTTTGTCCTATTAGGGCATCTAACCTTCCCTCCAGGGCCTGAGCATGATCCTGCAGCACCCTCTGTAGATAGAGGGCAGGTCAGGAGAGAGTGAGAGAGGGACCTCCAAGCCAAAGGTCAAAGGTAAGCATGAATTCTCTTCTGAGGACAATTATCCAGGCTCTCCATCCTCTCTAAAACAAAGAATGGTCTTCAGACTGCATCCTACAGCCATTGTAAAGTTTCCCAGGATCAACCTCTCAACCTGAGCCTTCATTGCTCCCCATCTTACCCAAGCAATAAGAATACCATGCAGTCATTGTAGTTCCAGTCAAGCACCACAGTGTTCTAGGAGAATACCCAGATGGATTTGATGACAAGCACAACACTACTTAAGCCTCACAATAACATTACGGGGTGCATGCCTTTGCTCCCCCTATTGCACAGATGAGGGAAAATGAGACTCGGGTTAAGTAATTTGCAAGAAGCCCTGCAATTCTAAGAGGCAAAGTCAGGGATGAATCCAAGAGGTTCAACCCCAAAGCCTCTTCTCTTTAATCACAATATGCCACTCCTCCCTGCCAAGAGTCCAAACTCAAAGTTTTTCCTCCAACTGCTTTTACTTCTCCTTAAGCTCCTCCATTAAGTTGTAGGAGGCAGTAGTTAGAGAGGTAGAAGTAAGAGCTGACACTTCTGCAATCCTTAAAAATTTCCCAGGTACTGTTCTAAGTACTTGCCACATATTAACTCATTTAATCCTCTCAATCCTCCTGCGAGATAGGACTTTTCATTCCCATTTTATACAAAATAAAACTAAGGCTCATAGAAACTGGGTGGTTTTTCCTAAGGTCACATAGCTAGAAAATGGGGTTGGAAACAGGCCATCTAGCCCCAGAGGCCATGCTACAGGGTCCTGTTGACAATGTCCTCCTCCTGCAGACAGAATCTCTGGAATGCACTGTAGCAGAAACGGAGGCCCAGTACAGCACACAGCTGGCCCAGATGCAGTGCCTGATCGATAATGTGGAGAACCAGCTGGCTGAGATCCGCTGCGACCTGGAGCGGCAGAACCAGGAGTACGAGGTGCTTCTGGACACCAAGGCCAGGCTCGAGTGTGAGATCAATAGGTACCGGGGTCTACTGGAGAGCGAGGACAGCAGGCAAGTTCCACAGTTCAGAATGAAATCCTGAGTCACAAAGACACCCATGTAGAGAGTCCTGTTTCTCCAAGGTCTGGCCAAGGTCAAACCTCCCAAATGTGTTAAGCATTGTTGTTGTTGTTGTTCTAATTCTTCTTTTTCTTCTTCTTCTTCTTCTTCTTCTTCTTCTTCTTCTTCTTCTTCTTCTTCTTCTTCTTCCTCTTCCTCCTCTTTTTTCTCTTCCTCCTCCCTCTCCTCTTCCTTCTCTTCTGATGGAATTTTTATATTTTTGTTTAAAGAAATATTGGTACATTGTAATTATACAAGATAGTGAGATTAACAGTGATATATTCATATATGCACATAACATAATTTGGTTTGTTTTCTTCCTCATAGCTCCCTCTTCTCTCCCCGGTGAGGGAATATGGACAAGGCTAAGTACATGACAATGTTCTAAAACATTCTGCAGTTCTAAAACAGGATAATTTTCATGTATAACATTTCATGCTGGGGGTATTTCTTTGTTTTTGTTGTCCACTGAAGGTAAATCAGGAACATGCATTTGCAAAATGAAGAAAATATATAAAGTATTATTCAAACAGTCACTGATACAGTAAAGTGCCATTCTGAGTCCAGAGATGAAATAGGCTTAAGTCAAATGCCATTATACAAAGAGTTTTCTATGGAATGTAGTTTGCAAGGCAAAACTGTAGAAGTTGACGCTTTGCCAAGATTCCTTTGTGAAACTTGGTTTAACATTGATTCTCCACAGGCTTGCCTGTAATCCATGTTCTACGACATCCATGTCAAGCAACGAGTGTGAGCCATGCTCAGCCTATGTAATTTGCACAGTTGAAAACTGCTGTGCATGAATGTTGAACATCCAGCATTGCAGGTGGAAGAACCAAAGCCAGCAATGGCCTAGAAAGAAGATGGGACGTCCAAACCTGAAATACAAGTCTGGAAGTCTTCCACATCTTAAATTCTCCTCTAAGCATCCTTGGTACATTTATCATTTCCTCTCCTTTAAGTGCATGTGTGTCATTCTGGGATCCCATAAAGCTTTCTTGCTAATCTCTAAATAAAATGTGTCTCATTCTTTTACTATGGTAAATATAGCTTTGTGGCTTATTGTCATGGATATATTAGCCATCTAATGGCAGGGGAATTGACTAAACCCATGTCTGTGGTTTAAATTTGCATAAGCCCAGGCTGAAAATATTTACTAATTCCTCACATACAAATAAATTAGCTAATCCATAGAAAATGTTGCATGTCATTGAAGAGAGTTGTATCTTTCTCAAAGGAAATTTGGGAATAAAATATGATAAATCATATTTATTTCATTTTGAACTATAAAAGTACTAAATTCTCCTTTTTAAATTTGGCATTTCAAAGGGGGGAACCTCATCAATTCTGTCACCTACATATTCATATGCCATTATTTTTGGAAACTTCCAACTTTCATTCTCATAATTGATTTCCCCATAATTGTAATAAGATCTACATATGCAAAAAGTTGTATATTTTTTCATTTATGTCATCTAAGTAATTTCAATCCTGATAAAAACATAAGATAGTCTTGTGGCCATCATTTTAGTAGATGCATAATATACTATAAGGTACATTGGTCTGTTATTGGACATTTAAATTTAAGAATAATTATTCTCATATATTTAAGAAGCAAAGTAGAGAACTTCCATTTACAGAAAGATGAAGTAATGTATGTCAACCCCAAAAAGGATTAATCTAAAATCCATAACAAGACATATTATGACAAACTTCTGAAAGTTAAAAAGAAATAATGAGAGGAGAAAAGAAAAAATGACACCATACCAAAAGGAGAAAAAATAATTTAAATGCTGGTAGATTAGTCACTATAAATCAGGAAAACCAATAGAAGGTGGTACATTTTTTCAAGTGCTGAAAGAAAAGAAAAAATGTCAATTCATATTTTTATACCCAACGAAAATACCCTTCAAAAAAGAAAGAGAAATCAAGATAATTTCAGATGAAGGAAAGTTAAGAGTTGTCACTAGAAGACCTAATGGCTAAAAGGAATTCTCTGAACACAAATAAAATGATGAAATAAAGAATCTTGGAATATCGGGAAGGAAAAATGACAAAAATTAAAATATAAATAATACAAATAGATTTCTGTCTCTTCCAAATTTTCTAACTTATGTTTCATGGTTGAGGCAAAAAATATCACACTATCTAGTGCTTCTCAATGTATACACAGAAAATTTTAAGATAATTATATTACAATAGGGGAAGCAAAGGGAGGTAAGGTTTCTATACTTCACTTGAACTGATAAAAATATCAACAGCAGTATGCTATTAAGATATGTATATCCCATGTATTACCTAGGGAAAACTACTTAAAATCTATGCAAATGGATATGCTAAAAACACCATAATCAAAGTGGAATCCTAAAACATATGCAAGGCAAGGAAAAGAAAACAGAGAAAAAATAACAGAAAACAAAACAGAAACAAAAAAACAAAATGTAGACATAAGCCCTAAGTATCAATAATTCAAATCAATAGAAATTGTCTATGTATACCAATTAAAAGACAAGAGATTGGCAGAGCAGATCAAAAAGCATGACCCAACTGAATGATGATACAAGAAATTCACTTCATATGTAATGATACAGGTTAGGTTGAAAATAAGGTGATGGAAAAAGCTACACAGCTGCTGACAGTAGGTTTGTTCTTAAATAGCCCAGAACTAGAAACAACCAAAATGTCCTCAAAATCTCAAGCTTATTGTGCTGAATGCAAGAGGGCAATCTCAACGGATTGCATACAGTATCAGGTTATTTCTATTACATTCTTCAAATAGCAAAATCATAGGGATGGAAACAAATTAAATATAGCATGAGGGAGATCTTTATGGTATTTGAATAGTTTCATATCTTGATTGATGTAAGTCTACATGAATTTACAAATGTAAATAAAATTATATAGTACTAAACACACACACTGTTTCAATGTCAATTTTCTAATTTTACAACTCTACTATAGTTGAGAAAGATTTAACTATTGAAAGAAAGTGGACTATATGAGATTTTGCTGTGCTTTTTTTTTTGGAATCTCCTCTGAATCTATAATTATTTCAAAATTTAAAGGCTTTAAGAAAAAAACATAGTAGAAAACTGGACAGATGGGCATGGTGGCACATATCTGCAATCCCAGTACTTGGGAGGCTGAGACAGGAGGATCTCAGGTTCAAGGATAGCCTCAGCAATTTAGTGAGGCTCTCATCAACCTACCAAGACTCTGCTTCAAGATAGAAAAATAAAATAAGGCTGGGGGTGTCACTGGGAGGTAGAAAATGTCCCTGGGTTCAAACCCCAGTACCCAAAAATAAAAACAAAAAAATATCCTTTTGTCCAGTTTTCTTCCTTCCTTCCTTCCTTCCTTCCTTTCTTTCTTTCTTTCTTTCTTTCTTTCTTTCCTTCTTCCTTTCTTTCTCTTTTATCTTTCATCCTTTCTATCTTTCTTTCTTTGTGTGTGTGTGTGTGTGTGTGTGTGTGTGTGTGTGTGTGTGGTACTAGGGGTTGAACTTGGGGCATTCTACTCTGAACTATACCCCAGCCCTTTTTACTTTTTGTTTTGAAACAGGCCCTCTCTAGGTTGCTGAGAGTCTCTCTACATTGTTGAGGCTGTCATGGAATCTTTGATACTTGATCCTCCTGTCTCAGCCTCCTGAATACTGGGATTACAGGTACTGGGATTATAGGTGTGCACCACCATGCCTGGCTGAGAAAAGTTTTCCTCTGCATTTTCCCATCTTTTGAACACTCAGAAATTAAGCATGTAATAATAATAGTTAATACGAATTCAAAGCAATGTCAAGTTTCAGACCTAAAATTTTATGCTAGCGGTTTTTACATGGCATTCTCCTGATATAACAATAAAAAGTTGTGAAAATATTCAAAATAAGATGTTCTCCAAATAAATAAATTCAAAATAAGATGTTCTCCAGATAAATCAAAATAAGATGTTCTCCAGATAAATAAATAAATCCAGATAAATAAATAAATAAATAAACCTAAAATTTTATGCTAGCGGTTTTTACATGGCATTCTCCTGATATAACAATAAAAAGTTGTGAAAATATTCAAAATAAGATGTTCTCCAGATAAATAAATGTTGTTCAAACATCATTACTCCTCTGATAATGAAATTAAGAAGAAATGTTACAGTGCAGTACTATAAAATCAGAAATCCTGGCCACCTAGACAGTTCCACCAGAAAAAAATCTCATAGGCTATCTCTGTAACCTGTTCTCTACCCTTGCCATGGTTTCTTTTGGTGTTACGATTGTGGAAAAATATGTTTTTGTTTAATAGTTTTCTCAACATTTATAATAATGCCTAATGAACTATATCCACATTTCCTATCAGAAAGATATACATGGCTACTTTCTATTATGTATAACATGGCCAATTAATTTATTTGTTGCTATTATAAGTTAGAAATATTTTCAGCCTGAGTTTATCTAAAGTCAAAATCAAAGTAGGAAAATATCTTTAATATTGAGCAGTCACAGAGACCCCTCATGTTCCCTTTAGCCCTTCACAGCTATTTTTGCATAGGATTGTACTAAAGGTTATATTAAAGACATTAGGTTAATTACAAATCTGACCTTTTCTTCAGTTGCCCATCCTGTTCTAAATGGCATTATAGTTGGGGCATAGTTTTCGACCATATTCCACTTGGACAGACCTCATGACCTTTCCTTCCTACCTTCTAATATTGATTTAAAACTTCTCTAAAATTCTTGGGCCATTAGATATATTTCCACTTTAGCAGTAGTATAATATATTCATATTTGTTTACCAATTCATGTATATTTTTAAGTCTGGTTATTAGAAAATCATAGATCAAAATTATTTTAATATAAACCTGGATCACAGTATTCTGTATAGTTTTAACCAAACAAACCACAAAAGAAAATAATAATTGATGGTGATGATAAACTAAGAATAAATTAATCGTAAGAAGCAAGAATTTCAACCACTGAAAGCTTAATATGTCAAAATAGTATCAGCCGGGTATGGTGGCACATGCCTGTAATCCCAGTATTTGGAAGGTTGAGACAGGAGGATTGCAGGTTCAAGAACAACCTCAGCAACTTAGCAAGACTACCCTTTGCTTTGAAATAACAAGACCTTGTTTCAAAACATAAAATAAAAAGGGCTGAGGTGTAGCTCAGAGGTAGAATGCCCCTGGATTCAACCCAAAGGAAGGGGAGGGGGTGACAGTACCAAGAAGCCTCCCTTCAGGTTGCAGGAACTTCAACTTTTTCTATATGGATATATTCAGTAGGCATTCCCCTCGTTGTCAGTCATTGAAACGGCAACTGTACTTCATGACAGAATAAGAATGAAACCATTCAAACTATGCTATGTCCATATACCAATCTACTATTGCATCTATGGGAAGGAGTGGGACCTGAAAGTAACCCACTAAGACCTGTGTGTGGACTTTGAACCTCACTATGATGTATAAATAAAGTATTTTTAAAAAGAAGACCTCACTCAGTTAAAATCTTGGAGAACCTAATCTTTGGTAAAGAGTGCATTTTCATGGCATTAATAATTTGCTTAACAAGATGCCAGTAATTTTTAGCAGTGTTACATAAAAGTTATAATCACCACGCATCCGAAAGAGCCAACAACAACTACGAGCCTTGCATTCTAGGTCATGTGTACAGCCCACCATAAGCACTCTCGTGAAAAGCAGCAGCCTCGAACCTCCCCTGCAAGAAGCATTCATGACTCACACGACTCTTGCTCCTAGTAGTGTATTTACTACAGCCATGTGTTACCTGACAACGGGGATACTTTCTGAGTAATGCGTTGTTAGGTGGCATTGTCGTTGTGTGAACATCACGGAGTGTGCTTACACAAACTCCGAGGATATTGAGCAACATGGATTGCATCAAGAAATGCCATAAACAAAGCAATGTGAGTCTGCTTCCAGTGCCACACAGCATACTGCTTTGCAGTAAACTGGGGTATTTTTATACACAGGCGTACACTCTAAAATAATGATAAATGGCATAGTTCAGTAAATACATAAATCAGTAACATGGTTGTTTGTTATCATTAGCAAATATGAACTATACATAATTGTTACATGCTATAATTTATGACTGGCAGTGCAGTGGGTTTGTTTACAAAAGCATCATCAAAAACATGTATGACATTCCAAAGGCAACAACATCACTAGGTGGGAGGATTTTTTCAGCACCAATATAATCTTACAGGACCACCAGCATTTACAGTGTGTCAATGGCTGAAATGTCCTTATGCAGCACATGACTATATTTGCATTCATGGAACCCTTAATGGATCCACAGACAGACACAGATATTCCCTCCCTGTCTCTCAGCTTCTAGTCTCAGGCTGTCCCCAGAGACACTTTTCTCTGTCCTAAACAGCCCATTTCCCAGAAGGCTCTGTCCAGGAAAAAGTTATAAAGAGAATCCCTCTCCATCTCCCCTAGCCTTGCTCTTCCAGGAGAGAGTGTGAATTTAAGTTTTTATAGCTGAGAAACCCGAAAATGACATAGCAAAAAGAAAAGAAAAACACTTGTAACTGTGGCTTCTGGAATATGCTTCCTCAGCCCCTAGGACAGGGAAGGAGACAGTCAGAGGGTCTTCCCTAACTGCAGCAGGACCAGAGAGTTCATCCTTCTATGTGTCCCAAAGGAGTGGAGAACCAGACCTGTGTGAGCCCTGGAGTCTCTCCCAGAGCAGCCTTCAAACACACTGGTGAGGAACGGTGAAGGGAACCCCAATAATAAATGTGCAGTAGAGGGATGAAGCAAGGAGAGCATGGAGAACTGCAAAGGACACAGTTAGGCTAGGACGGATAGAGCAGATACAGGAGCCACAGAATACAAGGTAAAGTCAGCTGTGTCCAAATTGTGGGGGATCTTCATTGCCAGGCACGCAAGAACCTTGCTCCATTGGAGGCATTGAAGTTCTGCACAGGAAAACAAAGCTATCTTAAGGTAGGTGAAGAAGTTCTTCAAGACAGGCTGTGTGGGATGGCTGCAGGATAGACATACTGCTGAAAATGAGTGATTGAGCTGGTGACAAATACCCACTGCTCTATCAAAAAGTTAAGAAATTAAAAGAAAGCAAAGTTGTCTTTGTGCTGCAAGTGCTTCATGGTGATGGGTAAAACCAATTTTAGGATCAGGAAACAAACATGCTTATAGGGAAAGGAAAGTTGGTCAAGTAGTAAAGAAGACATGGAAAAGGCAAGAAAGAGAGAATAAAATTGATGAATCGTGGCCCTGAAAGAATCAAAGAATCAGCTCAACAGTACAAATAAAGAAGTCATTCATGGAAGGAAAGAACAAGAGGAAAGGAAAATTGAAAAGATGGAAGGGAGGATATGGAAACATAAATAATTTTCAGGCTTCTTTTGTGGTTCTGAAAGTGATACAATCAATTTGTGGAATGCATAAAAACCTACAGAAGAAAATAACCATTATTAATAACTATGAAATGTAAAAATTCCACTTTTAAAGCTATTATATGTTTCCTTCCTGTCTTTTTTATACATTTTTGAGATTATGAACTATTTCTTTTTTGTATACCTTAATTGGTACATTGTAATTACACATCATGGTGAGTTTCAAGGTGATACAGTCACACATACACACCTCACGTCCCACCTCGCAATGTGCATGTTAGTGAGACTAGTAGTGAGGCCTTCATACACCGACATACCATTATTTGAACTGTTCCCTTCCTCCAGCCCATTTTTCCCCTCCTCACCTTCTATCCCCAGTCCCCTCCACTCTCCTATTGTTCCCTCTCCTCATTTCACTTCCCTGTTGCTTCTTATTTTCTCCTAGTTTCCACACAAGAGAAAACATGTGACTCTTGTCTTTCTGAGACTGGCTGGTCTCAGTATAATATTCTCTAGTTCTATCCATTTTCCTGCAAATCACATAATTTTGTTTTTCTTTATGACTGAGTAAAATTCCATTGTATGTATATACCACATTTTCTTTATCCATTAATCTATTCATAGATACCCAGGTTGGATCCATAATTTGGCTAGCAAACACTATTACTTTGCAGAGTCAAATGCATCTGATTTTATGGTTTCTTAATTTTCAGTCACTATTATAAAGACCTTCCTCACTCCAAACTTTTAAAAGAATTATACATTTTAGCACAATTATGATTTCCATTTATCATGACAATGCTTAATCTATTTGGAATTTAAATATATGAACAAAGGAGTGATGATTCATGTAGGTACACAGTTGTATCAAATCTTAATTTTTTATGTTAACTCTACTTTATTAGGGTATCATTTTCATGCATAAAATGCACCAATTGAAAGCACACAGCCCCATGAGGTTCGAAATACACACAGTCCTGTAATCACCACCCAGATCAAGACATGGAACAGAATATCCAGATGTAGAACATCAGCTTTGAAACTTCCTAATGATCTCTCCAGCCATTTATCTCTCCCACAGAGACCACCGCCATTCTGATATCCAATGCTGTGGATGAGTCTTGCCATTCTTGAAGTTACTGTAAGTGCAATCCCACTGTTTGTACTCATTTGTGCTTGACTTCTTCAGCTCAGTAAGTTTTTGCATGTTGTTGTGAATACCAGGAGTTAATTCTTTATTGTTGAGTACTATTCCATTACATAAACATGCCACAATTTATTGATCCACTTCCTGTTTATTAGCAGTTGGGTTATTTCCACTTTGGTGATATTAAGAATACAGCTGCTATAAGCATTCTTGTACTAGTCTTTTGGGGTATGTACACACTCATTTATCTTGGGCATACACCTTAGGCATGAAATTACTGGGTCTTGTGAGAGGTCCTTTGTCAGACATATATATATATATATATATATATATATATATAGTAATTATACATATATAGTATGTTATTTTTGTTCACATATATATAGTAATTATATATATGTAAATATTTAAAAAACAAGTCCTTTATTTGCCTCTAAAAAGATTAAAATTCTCAATAGAAGTATACTAAATGAGAGGCCAGAAAATCATATGTATAAAATATTTTATATGTTATAAAGTATAATATATTTTATATTTAATAATATATATATAGTGAGAGAGTATTTTCACCTGATCTGTGGCTTGCCTTTTCATTTCTTAGCTATTTACTTTAAAAAAAAACAAATGGCTTTAATTATTTTGAGGCCTAATCTATTTTCAACAGTATCCTTCACCTGCTAAGAAGTCTTTGCCTAGCACAAGGTTATGAGTATAATCTTCTATATTTTATTATAAGAACTTTAGACTTGTAAACTTCACATCCAAGTGTTTGATCCATTTTGAATTAAGAAAAGCATTGCATGTCGTGTGAGGTATAAATCAACATGTATTTTTCGCAATTCGTGTGTGTGTGTGTGTGTGTGTGTGTGTGTGTGTGTGTGTGTGTTACTAAGGACTGAATCCAAGGATGTTTTACCTCTGAGTTACTCCCCTAACCCTATTTTTTATTTTATATATCATTATTATTATTATTATTATTATTATTATTATTATTATTATTATTAGTGTGTGTGTGTATATGTATATGTGTGTGTTACTGGGGATTGAACCCAGACATGTTCTATCTCTAAGTTACACCTCCAGCTCTATTTATTTTTATTTTTACAGGATCTCACTAGGTTGTTTCATTAAGTTGCTGAGACTGGTATTGAATCTGCAGATCTCCTGTCTCAGCCACCCAAGTACTAGGATTACAATCATGGGCCAGCACGTCTAGCTTCTTTACTAAATTTTGAAACAGGGTCTCTCTATGTTGCAGAGGGCCTCACTCAATTGCTGAGGCTGACCTCGAGCCTGTGATTTGGTTCTGTCTCAGCTTCCCAAGTACTGGGAATTCAGGCATGTGCCACCACATTCAGTTCCCAACTATCTATTTGATTCAGCAACATTTATTTTAAATATTTCATTTTCCCACTGAATTTCTTTGAGACTTTTGTCAAAAATTCATAGACCTGAGATGCATACCTATAAACCCAACTATTCAGGAGGCTGAGACAGGAGCATTGCAAGTTCATGGCCAGTTTACGCAACTTAGTGAAACTCTGTCTCAAAGTAAAAAAACAAAAAGGGCTGGGGATCTACCTCAGTAGTAAAGTGCTTGCCTAGCATGGCCAAAGCCCTGTTTTCAATCACCAATACAAAAAAAAAAAAAAAAAAAAAAAAAAACACTGACCACAGGTACATGAATCTACTTCTAAACTCTATATTCTTTCTTATTGATCCATTTTCCAATCATTATGACAATATCACACTGTCTTAATTATAGTAACATTATAGTTGTATAAATTTATATTCCCACAAGCAATGCATTTCTTACCAAACTTTGATTTTTATCAAACTTTTTAATTGTTAACAAATTTTGATTTTTCCAATATTGTAGATAAAAATAAAATAACAATTCAGTACAGTTTAAATTCACGTTTATCATTTTATAATATCAAACATTTTCCTTATTTTAAATGCTTTTTATATTTTCTTTCTGGCCATTGTCTATAATAATATCATTGTAAATATTCTTTCCCAGTTTGCCCTCTTGCTTTCTAATTTTATAGATTTTTTTTAATCTAAGTACAAACTCAAACACCACTATATTATGTAGTCAACTTATCAGTTTTTTATGATTTCTTAACTTTAGGTTATTATTGGGAAGGTCTTCTGATGATAAGTTTATAAAATAATTCCCCTATGTTTTCTCTTAGCACATTTATGATCTGATTATTTGATCCACGTGTAATTTGTCCCACTGTAAGGCATGAGGTGTGCTTTCTACCTTCCCTATATTCCTACCGGTGATGCAGAATTGTCCCCAGAAAACACATGGAACACATGGTGATCTACATTTTCTCTGTTGATTCTAAGCATTCTGTTTATTTTATACTAACCCCCAGTCAGTTTGGGAGTCTTTTCTAGACTCCTTAGTCTATCCTAATGGCCTGTATAACCATTCATGTGCCAATACCACTCTATTTCAGTTTTTTAAAGCTTTAAATATGTTTCAATATCTTGGAGATACTTTTTCAGAATTTTCCTGAATATTCCTATTTTTTTTTAATTTTCCTTATAAAACTTTAGAATTATCTTGTCTAGCTTGAAAAAATCAATTTTGGGAAGAGCTCAATACATTGCTAAGACTAAGAATACTATATTTCCATCCAAGAATAAACTGTATCTTTCTACTTATTCTAGTTTTCTGTCCTTGTCTACTTTAACATTTTACTCATGTAAATATTATACTTTTTTGGCTAAATTATTCCTATGTATTTCATATTTACTGGTGCTATTATAAATTTGGGGAGTTCCTTCCACTGTATAGGAGACAGAATAATACCCCTCCCCACAATGTCCAATGTCCCAACCCCAGCACCTATAAATATATTAGGCTACATAGCACAGAAGTACAGCTGCTAATGAGCTGACTTTTTAAGATAGGATAGGAAGATTATGCTTGATTATCCGGGTGGATCCAGTGTAGTCACAGGGGTTCTTAAATGTGTAACAGGGAAGCAAAATTTGCCATTGTTGGAGAGATGTAATGTGAGTAATATTTGAAGGGTTTTCACTGGCTTTGAAGATGGAAGGGGGGGGTCACAAGATGTTGTGTTAGTCAGCTTTCCATCACTGTGAACAAATACTTGAGATAAATAACGTACAAGGAGGAGACATGCATTATGGCTCATGATTTCAGAGGTTTTAGTCCATGGACAGTTGGCTCTGCTGCTTTGGGGCCTGGGCGGGGCAGCACATCATGGCGGGAGAGTGGTAGTTGGGAAAACTGCTCACCTCATGGAAGCCAAGAGCCAAAAAGAGAAAAAGGGGATGGGGTCCCAATATCCCCTTCAAGGCTTTTCCCCCAGCTACTTAACTTCCTTTTCCTAGGCCCTACCTCTTAAAGATTCTACCACTTTCCAATAGTGCCACAGACTGGTGACCAAGCCTTTAATACATGGGTCTTGGGGGGACACATATCCAAATCGTAGCCAATGTGAACAGCCTCTAAAAATTGGAAAAGGATCAGAATCAAGTAACTTTTTAAAGATAATGCTGAAATGTTAAGTATTCCTCAGACAGAACACAAATACATATATATTGAACTCAGGGGCATCCTGCTTATGAGATACATCCCCAATCCCCTCTTTTTTTTT
>PVLC010033366.1:6663-17659 GCA_004027655.1 Graphiurus murinus | reverse complement strand
TTTTTTTTTTTTTTTTTTTTTTTTTTTGCAGTACTGGGGATTGAACCCAGGGGCATTCTACCTCCGAGCTACACCCCCAGCCCTATTTTTTATTCTTTATTTTGAAACCAGGTCTCGCTAAGTTGCGGAGTGCCTCACTAGGTAGCTGAGGCTGGCCTCGAACCCGGATCCTCTGGTCTCAGCCTCCCGAATGCTGGGATTACAAGCGTGCACCACCACACCTGGCTCAGCTTACTTTAAATTAATTAATTAATTAATTAATATTATTATTATTGGTACTGGAATATTCTACCTCTGAGCTATATAGCCCAACTCTATTTTATTAAAAAAAAAAAATTTTTTTCCGGTACTGTGGATTGAACTCAGGGGCATTCTACCCCCGAGCTACATCCCCATTCTATTTTTAATTCTTTATTTTGAAACAGGGTCTCACTAAATTGCAGAGCGCCTAAGTAGCTGGCCGCAAACCCGGATCCTCCGGTCTCAGCCTCCCAAGTACTGGGATTACAAGCGTGCACCACCACGCCCAGCTTGCTAGACTTTAAATAGAATATGCATTATGTGCCAGGCTCTGTGGATATCAAGCTGAACCAGATCCTGAGCCTGTTCAGTCTTATGGGAAAAGCCTATCAGTAAACAGCAAGAGTGGTCATGGATATCGTAGAAACAGACATGCTTGCTGCAGGTGCAAGAGGGCATGAATCATTGGCTTGGATTCGGAGGGGGACAGGGACTCCAGTAGAGATATTCTGGCTCTGTCTTTATTTATTTATTTTGCTGTACTGGGGATTGAACCCAGGGGCATTCTACCTCCGAGCTACACCCCCAGCCCAATTTTTTATTCTTTACTTTGAAACAGGGTCTCACTAAGTTGCAGAGGGCCTCATTAAGTAGTTGAGGCTGGCAGCCAACCTGGATCCTCTGGTCTCAGCCTCCCAAGTACTGAGATTACAAGCGTGCGCCACCACACCCGGCTTATTTTATTCAATTTTGAAACAAGGTCTCACTGAGTTGTGGAGGGACTCATGAGAGGTTTCTGAGGCTGGCTTTGAACCCGCGATCCTCCTGTCTTAGACTCGAAGTACCGGGATTACAAGCATGTGCCACTATGCCTGGCTTATTTTAATTTTGAAACAGGGTTTTACTAAATTGCTAAGAGCCTCACTAAGTTGCTAAGGCTAACTTCTAACCTGCGATCCTCCTGTATCAACCTCTCAAATACTGGAATTACAGGTGTGTGCCACCATGCCTGGCTATGCTAAGTTTCTTTTTAGATATTAGAAATGAAGTTAGAGCCGGACGTGGTGGCACACGCTTGTAATCCCAGCATTTGGGAGGCTGAGACCAGAGGATCCGGGTTCGAGGCCAGCCTCAGCTACTTAGTGAGGCCCTCCGCAACTTAGTGAGACCCTGTTTCAAAATAATGAATAAAAGAAAAAATAGGTCTAGGGGTGGAGCTCAGAGGTAGAATGCCCCTGGGTTCAATCCCCAGTACCGCCAAAAAAAAAAAAAAAAAAAGAAATGAAGTTAGAGCCTTTGGGGCATGCATGTAATCTCAGTACTTGGGAGGCTGAGACAGAAGGATCACAGGTTCCAGACCAGCCTCAGAAATTCTCAGCAACTTAGTGAGACTGTTTCCAAACAAAAAATTTTAAAAAAAGGGGAGGGCTGGGGATTCAGCTCAGAGTAGAATGCCTCTGGGTTCAATCCCCACTAACATACACAAACAAAGAGTCTTCACTTTCCCTGAAAAACACCTGATGTACCTGAAATCTTTATTGGTGACTGGAAATATGTCGATGGCAAAGGGTTTTACTGTTACCTCCCGGACCGGCCCTTCACCATCTCTGCCATCTGGAGCATTTGTTCCCATCAGGAATTTCCCACCTGGAAGCTGGACCATGCTAGTAGCCTGTGCATTTCCTGCAGAAAAGGAAAGTTATGAGTAGTGCAATGTGTACACACACACATGCCATCCATCTATATAAGACAAATGGTAATAGTTGGATCATATGCAACACTCCTAATGGTTTAAAAAGACAAAATGTTAAAAAAAAAAAGACAAAATATGGAGCTGGACGTGGTAGTGCACGCTTGTAATCCCAGTACTTGGGGGGTTGAGACAAGAGGATCCGGGTTCTCGGCCAGCCTCAGCTACCTAGGGAGGCCCTCTGCAACTCAGTGAGACCCTGTTTCAAAATAAAGAATACAAAATAGGTCTGGGGGTGTAGCTCAGGGGTAGATGCCCCTGAGTTCAGTCCCCAGTACACTGAGTGTGGTGGGATATACCTTGGGAGGCTGAGATAGGATGATTGCAGGTTCATGACCAGCTTCAGCAATTTAGTGAGACTCAGGAGCCTAGCAAAATCCTGTTTCGTATTTTTCTTTGCTGTGCTGGGGATGGAATCTGGGGCCTAGTGCATACTAGGTAAGCACTCTACAACTGAGCTACATCCCCAGCCCACAAGACCCTGTTTCTAAACAAAAAAGTAAAAAAAAGGGCTGGGTACAAGCTTGGAGGTAAAATGACCCTGGGTTCAATCCCCAGTAACACATACACACACACACACACACACACACACACACACACACACACTTATGGGGGGAAAAAAAAGACGAAATTCGGAGGCTTAAAAATGTTGGTTTTAGCTGGGAATTACGCCCATAATTCCAGTACTTGGAAGGCTGAGACAGGAGGATGGCAGGTTTGTAGCCAGCCTCAGCCACTTGGTGAGGCCCTCTGCAACTTAGTAAGACTGTTTCCAAGTAAAAAATAAAGCAGGGCTGGGGGTGTAGGGTGTAGGCCAGAGGTAGAATGTTCCTGGGTCCAATCCCCAGGACCAGGAAATAAATAAATTGAATAAGTTAAGGAAATAAATAAATAAATAAGCAAACCAGTTGTGGTGGTGCACACTTGTAATCCCAGTATTTGGGAGGCTGAGACCAGAGGATCCAGGTTGATGGCCAGTCTCAACTACTTAATGAGGCCCTCTGCAACTTAGTGAACCCTGTTTCAAAATGAAGAATAAAAAATTGGGCTGGGGGTGTAGCTCGGAGGTAGAATGCCCCTGGGTTCAATCCCCAGTATAGCAAAATAAATAAATAAATATAAAAAAAAAACTTTGTTTTACTCTAATTCAACAAGCAAACTATAAGCTGGGCGTGGTGGCGTACGCTTGTAATCCCAGCATTTGAGAGGCTGAGACCAGAGGATCTGGGTTCGGGGCCAGCCTCAGCTACCTAGTGAGGCACTCCGCAACTTAATGAGACTCGGTTTCAAAATAAAGAATAAAAAATAGGGCTGGGGGTGTAGCTCGGAGGTAGAATGCCCCTGAGTTCAATCCCCAGTACTGCAAAAAATAAAAAATAAAAAATAAATAACAAGCAAACTATAATTTCAAAACATTTTGGAGTTAAGAGGAAAATCTGAAGACTGGATACACTTTTAAGGAGTACTGCCAAAAAAAAATTTTTGTGTGTGATGCTAGGGGACATTCTACCTTCAAGCTACACCCCCAGCCCTTTTTTTTTTTTTTTTTTAGTTGGAAACAGGGTCTCGCTAAGTTGCTGAGAGCCTCACTGTATTGCTGAGGCTGGTTTTTTTTTTTTTTTTTTTTTTTTTTTTTTTTTTTTTTTTTTTTTTTTTTTTTTTTCAGTACTGGGAGTTGAACTCAGGGGCATTCTACCTCCGAGCTATACCCCCAGCCCTATTTTTTATTCTTTATTTTGAAACACGGTCTCACTAAGTTGTGGAGTGCCTCACTAGGTAGCTGAGGCTGGCCGCGAACCCGGATCCTCCAGTCTCAGCCTCCCAAATGTGAGGCTGGTTTTGAACTCGCTCTCCTTCTGTCTCAGCTTCTCAAGTGGGATTACAGGCATGCACCACCACTACTGGCAATTCTGTCAATTTTTAAACTGGGAAATGGTTTTGCAATTTTTTTCGTGACTTGTGTTTTGCCTACTCCAGAAAAATTTCTAGGAAAATAATGGTATAATGCCTGGAATCCCTAATTGGCTCCAGGAAAGGGGACAAGCGGCAGAGTGGCAAAGGCTGGCCACAAATTGCTAACTCTTTAAGCTGGACGTTGAGTATGTGTAGGACTTACTTCTTTTTTTTCTTTTTGCGGTACTGGGGATTGAACCCGGGGGCATTATACTTCCGAGCTACACCAAAGTCGTATTTTTTATTCTTTATTTTGAAACAGGGTCTCACTAAGTTGCAGAGGGCCTCACTGAGTAGCTGAGGCTGGCCAGGAACCTTCGATCCTCCTGTCTCAACTTCCCAAGTACTGGGTTACAAGCGTGCGCCACCACGCCCGGCAGATTCCAAAATAAGTAAAAAGTAAAAGCAGCGAGGGACAAAGCCATGAGTTGCTAACCACCTCCCCACGCTGGCCGTCTCTGGGACGGCCAGGAGGGGAAGAGGCAAATTCCCGTTCCCCATCACCACGGCAGGCGCCTATCCCTTTCCCGGTGCCTCCTGGGAAGAGCGGCGCCAGCGGGAGGCGGGAAGGCCAGCACACTGACCTAGCTGGAGCGGAGAGCCGGACAGGAACGTTAGCAAGGACACCAGCTGCAGCGAGCAGCCCATGCCGAACGGGAGAGCAGGGCGGCAAGCACGCCGAACCGCGGGCTGCGCATGCGCTCCCTCACGAGCCACGTGGGCGTCTGAAGCCCCCGCGCGCTTGCGCACAACCTCCCGAGCGCCACCAAAAACCGGGTGTGGTGGCTCAAGCCTGTAATCCCAGTATTTAGGAGGCTGAGATTGGAGGATAGCAGGGTCAGCCAGCCTCAGCTACCTAGTGAGGCACTCCACAACTTAGTGAGACCCGGTTTCAAAATAAAGAATAAAAAATAGGGCTGGGGGTATAGCTCGGAGGTAGAATGCCCCTGAGTTCAATCCCCAGTACTGAAAAAAAAAATAATAATAAAAATTAAAGTGCATCCCTGTAATCCCAGTATTTGGGAGACTGAGAGAGTATCGCAGGATGGAGGTGTAGGTCAAGTAGAAAGCCCCTGGGATCAACTCCCAGTACCAAAAAAAAAAAAAAAAAAAAAAAAAAGTCAACCAGTGGACATGGTTGAAGCTCATGTAGATGAGCATTTGCTGCCTGTTTGGGGGGTGGTGGTGAAATATGGCAAAGTTGAGGGCTCCTGTCATCCCAAAAGCGCCCCCCTTCACTTATTTCTTGGTACTGGGGAAATTGAGCACAGGGAAACTTTGTGTGTGTATGGTTCTGGGGATTGAACCCAGATAAAATCTGTATTGGAGCTACACCCTTAGCCCTGTTTTTATTTTATTTTTTATTTATTTATTTATTTATTTTGCGGTACTGGGGATTAACTCAGGGGCATTCTACCTCCGAGCTATACCCCCAGCCCTATTTTTTATTCTTTATTTTGAAACCGAGTCTCACTAAGTTGCGGAGTGCCTCACTAGGTAGCTGAGGCTGGCCGCGAACCCGGATCCTCCAGTCTCAGCCTCCCGAATGCTGGGATTACAAGCGTGCGCCACCACGCCCGGCAGCCCTGTTTTTATTTTGAAATAAAGTCTCATCAGGTCGATTAGTCTATTTGTTGAGGCTGGTTTCAAATCTGATATCCTCCTGTCTCAGCCTCCCGAATGCTGGGATTACAAGCATGCACCACCATGCCCGGCTATCCTTTTATATTTAGATTGCTTTAGTACATCAAACTATTGCAAGACAACAGGATGATTTCAAATTAATTTTTATTGCACATTGTAGGTTATGGCTAAGCCCTCAATACACAAATCTTGTAACACACTTCACCAAGGACTGCTGTTATCAAATGTATAAAACCAATTTCACAGAAACAGAACAGTAATGTGGATGAGAAAAGGGAGATTGAAGATGATTTACAAAACCATAGTTCATAGGCTTGAAAATAGACTAACTAATCTAATAATCCTAATGCTTAGTCTTCAAACCACCTTTTTTACTTTTTTTTGCAGAACTGGGGATTGAACCCAGGGGCATTCTAACTCTGAGCTACACCCTCAGACCTATTTTTTCTTTATTTTGAAACAGGGTCTAAGTTGTGGAGGGCCTAACTAGCTGAGGCTGGCTATGAACCCCTAATCCTCCTGTCTCAGCTTCTAAAATACTGGGATTACAGGCATGAACCACCATGCCCGGCTTTTTACCTCTATGCACTATAATGCAACTTTTCTGAGGGAGCCACTTTTTGAGAGTGTATGGTACTGGGAATGGAACCCAGGGGCATTCTACTTTTGGCCTATACCCTAGCCTTGTTTTATTTGAAACAGGATCTTGCTATATTGCTGATTGCCTCTGCTGAGGCTGGCTTCAAACCTGCAATCCTCCTGTCTCAGCCTTCTAAATCCTGGGATTACAGGTATGCAGCCACCATGCCCAGCATTGAGGGAGCATCTTAGCAAAGCTATTTGTAAAGCATGTAAAGTCTAACACAGTAATTTTACTCAGAGACTTTTATCAAGGAAATAGATGCTTTCAAAACCTTGAATCACTCGTTTTTTGTTTTTTGCGGTTCTGGGGATGGAACCTAGGGGCATTCTACCTCAGAGCTACACCCCCAGCCCTATTTATTAATTCTTTATTTTGAAACAGGGTCTAAGTTGAGGGCCTCACTAAGCAGCTGAGGCTGGCTGAGAACCCAGATCCTATGGTCTCAGCCTCCCAAGTACTGATATTACAAGCGTGGGCCACCACGCCTGGCTATTCAAATGTTATTTATGAGCATAAAACGTGAACATTTAACTAGGAACTGTTAATTTAAAAATACACCAATAAGAAATTATTAAACCATTAAGATTTATTTTTAAGGAATATTTAATAAAGATAGGTAACATGTATTTATCTGACATGTTTATCCGTTATCTCCAACAAATCTGAACTGTCACTGCAGCTAAACAAAACATCCACAGCTCCTGGGTTCAAAGGATCTGCTTTAAGCGTGTGTAAACTCAGTGCTACTTAAAAAATACTGGAATTATCATTTCACATCATAATTTGAATAGTTGCCAAGTGTTCTTGTCATATGGGAAAATTCCTTTCAAACGTCATTTGAAGCTTGGACAAAGATTCCACAGCAGTATTATTCAGGATTGCTCTGTAGTCTTCAAGACTCCAATGATATAGGGAAGTTTAAGTTCAGCCTTTAAGAGAAGACAGTCCAGCTCGCATGATCTCATCAACCAGGAGAATGTTGGTGGCAATCACAGTGCTGAATGGAGAGGGGAAAAAATCAGATGGCTCAGACATGCACCCTATTCAACTCAAGTGCACACATTATACCCAAACAAGATTTCCTCTTACCCTCTTCAAAGGGGCTAGGTTTATCATCTCTAGGCTCATAGTTAATTAGAAGCTATTTTAGTTTTGATTTCCCCAAACTTACCAGGAGTGAAGCAGCTGTTTCTTCACACAGTAGTTATCCCATACGCCTACTTCTGCTGCTACCACTGGCTCACCTGAAAGATAATCAAGTCTTCTTAAAATGCAGCTCATAATATTAGATGTTGTCTAAAACAACAGGGAGTATTTTTTTTTTTTTTTGTGGTACTTGGGATTGAATTCAGAGGCATTCTACCTCTGAGGTACACTCCTAGCCCTATTTTTTTTTTTTTTTAATGGTACTGGGGATGAAACCAAACGGCCTTTTACCTCTGGGGTACATCCCCAGATCGATTTCATATTTTATTTGGAAACAAGGTCTCACTAAGTTTCTAAGAGCCTCGCCAAGTTGCTGAGGCTAGCTTTGAACCTGCAATCCTTGTTTCAGCCTCCCAAGTACTGAGATTAAAAGCATGCCCCACCATCTCACTAAGTTGCAAAGGGCCTAAGCAGTTGAGGCTAGCCTCGAACCTGCGGTCCTCCTGTCTCAGCCTCTCAAGTACTGGGATTACAAGCATGTGCCATCACACCTGGCTTTTTTTTTTTCTATTTTGAAATGGTCTGGCTAAATTGCTGAGGCTGGCCTCAATCCTGCGACCCTTCTGTCTTAAGCCTCACAAGTACAGGGATTACAGGTGCACATTACTGAACTCAGTTTAGTCATTCTTTATTTTTGGTCCTGGGGATATATGCTCAGGACTTTTATATTTTGGAACAAAATCTTGGTAAATCGCTGAGGCTGGCCTGAAAACTGCGATGGGTGTATTATTTTTACTTTGAAACAGGGTCTCCTTAGGTCGAGCTGATGAGAGTCTCACTACTTCCTGAGGCTGGCTGTGAACCTGCAATCTTCCTGCACTGGATTTTTTTTTTGTGTGTGGTACTGGGGATTGAACTCAGGGGCATTCTACCTCCGAGCTATACCCCCAGCCCTATTTTTTATTCTTTATTTTGAAACCGAGTCTCACTAAGTTGCAGAGTGCCTCACTAGGTAGCTGAGGCTGGCCGCGAACCTGGATCCTCCGGTCTCAGCCTCCCGAATGCTGGGATTACAAGCGTGTGCCACCACGCCTGGCCTGTATTGGATTTACTGGAGTGTGCCATCACGCCTAGCCTCATTCTATTTTTTTTTTGAGGAACTGAGGATTGAACCCAGGGGCATTCTACCTCTGAACTACACCCCCAGCCCTCTTTTTTTATTCTTTATTTTGAAACAGGGTCTCACTAAGTTGTGGAGGGCCTCACTAGGTAGCTGAGGCTGGCCAAGAACCCGGATCTTCCTGTCTCAGCCTCCTAAGTACTGGGATTACAAGTGTGTGTCACCATGCCTGGCCTCATTCTATTTTTATATCATATTTAATCCCAATTTAGAAGCCATTGTTCCCTGATAGTACTGGTATCAAACAAGAAAGCAACTTGTCAAGATTCTAACTTTCCTAGCTTAATATTATCGAGTCCCCCTATAAAGTTATATTCTCTTACCTGTGTTCAAGTCCACACCTACAAGTTGACCCGATTCTGAATGCTCTGCTTGAATTTTAACTAATGTATCTTGAAGGTCAAAACCAGAGTTCTGAGCAAGAACCTAAAGTAAATAAATTTAATTCTTGAAACGACAGAACTATAAAGCGAGAGTAAAATCTACAATTAATAAACAGTATTTCCAATTACCAAAAAAAAAAAAAAAAACACCTTCCATATCAAATAAAGGCAGAATCATTCTTTAGGTTCCCTCCAGACAATCACACGTGCTACTGACCAACTCCAATCCACCCCAACCACTGGTTAAAAATGACATTCCTCAGCCGGGCATGGTGGCCCATGCTTGTAATCTGAGTACTTGGGAGGCTGAGACAGGAGGACCCCAGGTTCATGGCCAGCCTCAGCTTTTTAATTAGGCCCTTCCCTGTTTCAAAATAATAAAAAATAGCACTGGGGGTGTAGCTCGGAGGTAGAATACCCACGGGGTTCAATCCCCAGTACTGCAAAAAAACAAAACCCACCTCAATGAATATATAATAGGAAATGGTGATGAATTCATCTGTTTTTTGTTGTTGTTTAAACTTACTTATGTGGTACTAGGGACTGAACCCAGGAGCATTCTACCTCCAAGTTGTACTTCAACCCTCTTATTTTGAAATAAGGTCTTGCTAAATTGACGAGGTTGTCCTTGAACCTGCGATCCTCCAAGTACTGGGATTACAGGCATGTGCCACTGCGCAGGCTTATCAGCTTAAATCAATAATAGAGCCGTGCGTGGTGGTGCACACTTGTAATCCCAGTATTTGGGAGGCTGAGACCAGAGGATTCGGGTTCGAGGCCAGCCTCAGATACTTCGTGCAACCCTCCACAACTTAGTGAGACCCGGTTTCAAAATAAAGAATAAAAAATAGGAGCCGGGCGTGGTGGCACATGCTTGTAATCCCAGCATTCGGGAGGCTGAGACCGCAGGATCCAGGTTCGCGGCCAGCCTCAGCTACCTAGTGAGGCACTCCGCAACTTAGTGAGACTCAGTTTCAAAATAAAGAATAAAAAATAGGGCTGGGGGTATAGCTCGAAGGTAGAATGCCCCTGAGTTCAACCCCCAGTACTGCAAAAAAAAAAAAAAAAGAATAAAAAATAGGGCTGGGGATATAGCTCAGAGGTAGAACGCCCGAGTTCAATCCCTAGTACCGCCCAAAAAAAAAAAAAAAAAAAAAAAAGAAAGGGCTAGAGGTGTAGCCCAGAGGTAGAATGCCCCTGGGTTCAATCCCCAATACCGCCAAAAAAAAAAAAAAAAATCAACAACAGGCCAGGCATGGTGGTACAAACCTTTAATTCCAGTACTTGGAAGGCTGAGACAGGAGGATTCAGGTTTGAAGCCAGCCTTGGCAACTTAGCAAGGCTCTCAGCAACCTAGTGAGACCCTGTTTCCAAATAAGAAAAATATCAGGCTGGACGTGTAGCTCAGAAGTAGAATGCCTCTGGGTTCAATCCCTGATACAACAATAAATCAATCAACAACAAAAAAAGCAATTTTGTACTCCAGTATATTCTCCATACTGCAAAGCTGCTGCTTTTTTTTTTTTTTCCCCCAGAACTGGGGATTGAACCCAGGGAAGTATTCTACCTTCAAGCCCCACCCTCAGCACTAATTTTTACTCTTTATTTTTAAACAGGGTCTCAATTAAGTTGCTAAGGGCTTCACTAAGTATCTAAGGCTGGCTGCAAACCTGCAACCCTCCTGTCTCTGCCTCCTAAGTCTAGGGTTATAAGCGTGCACCACCATACCCAGCTCAAAGATTATTTTTATTTATTTTTTTTTTTTTTGAGGTACTGGGGATTGAACCCAGGGGCACTCTACCTCCAAGCTACACCCCTAGTCCTATTTTTATTCTTTATTTTGAAACAGGGTCTCACTTAGTTGCAGAGGGCCTAGGTAGCTGAGTGTCCCAGAAAAACAAAATACTGTAAGGTGACAGGGGATACACTAGAAAACCAAACTTGCTTATCCAAAAATTTAGATTATAAAAACTCCATTATCAAAAAGGTTTTGTTTTTTTTTTTTTGCAGTACTGGGGGTTGAACTCAGGGGCATTCTACCTCCAAGCTACACCCCC
>PVLC010033365.1:0-17577 GCA_004027655.1 Graphiurus murinus | reverse complement strand
TGGGAGCCGGGCGTGGTGGCGCACCCTTGTAATCCCAGCATTCGGGAGGCTGAGACCGGAGGATCCGGGTTCGCGGCCAGCCTCAGCTACCTAGTGAGGCACTCCGCAACTTAGTGAGACCCTGTTTCAAAATAAAGAATAAAAAATAGGGCTGGGGGTGTAGCTCAGAGGTAGAATGCCCCTGAGTTCAATCCCCAGTACCGAAAAAAAAAAAAAAAGTAGAATGCCCCTGATTCAATCCCGTCTCTCTCTCTCTCTCTCTCTCTCTCTCTCTCTCTCTCTCACACACACACACACACACACACACACATATACACACACACACACCACTATACACTCAAGCAAAGTTGCCCTCTTTGAGAGCATGGCAGAGACACAACTGGGACCTGGCCAAACAGATTCCTGGAATATGGAAACAGGCAGCAGCAGCAGGAAGCAACCATGATCACAGGTCCACATAATCCTATCTAGAGCTTTGAATGGCACTTCTCTGGACAGTCGTCCCAGCTTTCTCTGCTTCTTCAGGGCTTAAGTGTGATAGGAAGGGGAGCTTTCTAACCTCTAGCCACTAACTAGGTGAGAGCCACCAGCCAAGGCAGCAGAACCAGGGCAGTCTTTTTTCTGCTAGACAAAGATGTCGAGGTTCCTGCCTTCACCTGATAACATGCGTGAATCCAGCAGGGCTCCCATGTCCTGAGAAAGACCCTCTGCCCTTAGTAAAGACAACTTCCTGGGTTCTAGGGACAGCCTGTGAGCAAACCTGACATGGTTCTGGTCTCAAAGGCTTGTTTCCTTGATATATATATATATTTTTAGTACTCCCACACTGTGGGCTCTCAAGAGGCAGAAGCTGAGCAAAGTTCTTGCTAACTCCTCGGTGAACAGCTATGTTGGAGAGGACAGGGCACTCAAAGTGGAATCAGAGGGCCCAAGGGCAACTCTGGGCTCTTCAGAACTATTGAACCTCAGTGAACTCATCCATAAATTGGAGATAATCTCACTACTTCACTGGGCTTTATGAGGTCAAATGATAAACATTTTATGTCTATAAGTATGTGGAATACGGTAAGTGTTGACATGGCTTCCCTCTCCTTCCTCCTGAAAAGCCTGTGTAATATCTAACATCCTGGGGACTTTCTTGCTTCTGAGTCGTCCATCTCTTCTCCTGTACCTCCTTCAGCAATTGCTTCTCAACATTCTAACTAAAGAGCAATCCTTTACCTTCTTCGATTCCTCTCTGTTTTCCTATAAGACTACCATCCTTGGGGATAGGGGAGGAAGGCCCCTGTGAGGGAGGGAGGGAGACAAATCCCAGCTGAAGCAGTCACAATAGGAGATGGAGACCAGCTCAAACTGAAAGTAACTCTAGGACTAATTCCTAAGTCAGAAAGAACCAGCAAGAAGTCTAAAAATAAAAAACCGTAACAGGAAAATGCCATAAGGCGTGGATCTGACGCTCCTCCAACAAAGCTGGTCTGGCTTACTGCAAGTCTGGGACCGGGCAGACTGCCTGTTCAGTAGGTTCCATGTGAGCAAGGCCAATCTCTTATTCCCCACCCAACCCCTGCTGGTCCCAGTGAAGAGGGAGGTGGCTCTGCCAGCAAGAGGTTCCCTTTCCCTTCCTGCTCTGCACCCCCAGCCCACTTAGCCCCTCCTCATTTCCTCCCCACTGCAGGGGAAGGGAAATGCCGGTGGGGTCTGGAGTTTCCTTCAAAGCTGTGGGCTCTGCTCTGGGACTCACCCCTACTCTGCTAGTCTTCTTGGGCCAGACCTGGGGAAAACCCAAGAAACAGAAATAGGAACCACCAAAAATTCCCTTTCAACTGTTTCTGTTGGTCCTAGTTGATCATGATAAATCTTAGTAACAAAGATAAAAATGGCATAGCTCCTCTGAGAGACCAGAGAGATGTCTGAAATATTCCTGGGAAAGGAATTGTGAAGACTTGAGGGAAGGCCAGTAAGGGCTGTTTATTTTAAGCGAATACAAAAAGTAAGTTGGAGATTTTATTATGTTTTCTCTTACAACTACTTCCCACCAAGTTTTCTGTGCCTGGACCTGTCTCCCAAGTGTTGAAGTGGCAGTTCTTGTGCTCAGTCCACAGGGATGGGGAGCTCTAGGGAGGTGAATAGAGAACTAACCCCCAGGAAGATAAAGTACCATATGCATCTCAACATAGTGCTAGGTGGGCATAGTTGTGCATGCCTATAATCCCAGTACTTGGGAGGCTAAAATAACAGTATCACAGGTTTGAAAGCCAGCCTCAGCAACTTAGTGAGACTCTCGGCAATTTAGACAGTTCCTGTTTCTAAATAAAAAACAAAATAGGGATAGGGGTATAGCTCAGAGGTAGAACGCCCCTGGGTTCAATCCCCAACACCAAAACAAAAGAAAACATACTGCTGCTGAACCCAAGTCCTCCCTGGCATCAGTAGATCAGCCCATTGGACAGATGGGCACAGGTGGAAAGTAGCAAGGGGGGAAAACATTTGGAGTCCAAAAGGCTACAGTAGGAGTATCTATAACACTGTTCCACCCTGTGTTCCTGGTTAAGGATCCCCTTTAACCAAAAAATTTTCCCCCAGACCAGTGATGAAGTCAACACAAGGCACAAAGGCTCATCACCAATCACCAAAAGGACAGAATGTTAGGAACAACCCAGTCTGCCCTCCACATGTGTCTGCTGGCGGAGAGTGGGCACAGCCAGGCACTGCTCACAAAAGATGAGAACTCAAGGAGGTAGGAGGCACCAATTCCTGCTGCTTTGGCCCTTTGGCAGCCACAGCCAGCCCTGCCACAGTAGCAGCTCCCAGACAATGAAAGTTATTTTCAGCCAGTGCTTTAACACAAGCCAGCTGGCCAGTGTGCAGGGCGGGAGTCCTCTCCCACCCAGCCCGCCCAGACGGCAAAACGCTGGCCAGCCCAGCCCATGGCCTACACTGCTGCCGCCTCCATGTCACTGTCTGTTTATCTCATTTTAGCACAGCTCCTCCTAACCAGCCCCCAAACTGCAATCCTGTCAAAAGGAAGCCAAAAAATCAGAGTTTGATCAAAGACCCAAGAGCTAAAATTTAAAAAGGTCCAGACATGGGAAGCACAGGAGCCCCTCTGAACACCCACACTTTTCCCCAGCCCTATGACTGGCTGCAGTAGCACAGGGGAGGAGATGGAATGAATCAATGGCCAGTTCTCACTGCAGCCCCCACAGACCCAAAAGCCTGGCTTCACTGCCAAGCCAGAGAGATGACGCTCAAGACTGTTCTTCTAACCTGTCTCGCTCTCATCCTCCTCTCTAGAGATTGGGTTTGGAGAGGATAATTTGAAGTAGACAGCCTAAATGAGCCTGAGTTAACTGCAAAAGGTTCTGGGCAAAGAACTATCCTGCAGCAGAAGGGAAATCACCGAAATAGTCAAATACACTTGGGTGGGAGGAGAGGCAGTCCCCTACTTGCCTTGATGAATCAGAGTAAGCACTCCAACTAGCCCCTATATACAACAGTGTTCCAAAATAGGAAGAGCTAGAAGGCAGCAGCTACAACTCCACAGCCTCACAATGCAGCTCTCCTCCTGCTTCTTGTCTCCCTCTGAATGCAATCCTGTGCACAGGAACATGAGGATACAGTATAGCTCCCGCCACATACATAGCTTTTTCTAGGCCTGAGCTGCCCTGTTAGATGATGAGAAAGCTGCTGGGTGTAGCCGGGCGTGGTGGCACACGCTTGTAATCCCAGCATTTGGGAGGCTGAGACGGGAGGATACGGGTTCACGGCCAGCCTCAGCTACCTAGTGAGGCCCTCCGCAACTTAGGGAGACTATGTTTCAAAAATAAAGAATAAAAAATAGGACTGGAGGTGTAGCTTGGAGGTAGAATGCCCCTGAGTTCAATCCCCAGTACTGTTAAAAAAAAAAAAAAAAAAGCTGCTAGGTTATAACAAAAGGCATCAGAAAGTGGGCGATTTCAGGGGTGATGGGGCAAGCCTATAATTCCAGTACTTGGGAGGCTGAGACAAGAGAATTGCAGTTTGGAGGCCAGCCTCAGCAACTTAGTGAAACCTTATTTCAAAATAGAAAATAAAAGGGCTGGGTGTAGCTTGGAGGTAGAATGACCAGCATCCTGTACTGGGTTCTATCCCTAGTACAAGGAAGGAAGGATGGAAGGAAGGAAGGGAGGGGGGGAAGGAGATCTTCGACTTAGGTGTCTGTATCGGCTTAAGTCCGGATTTCTGTTTTTAATTAATTAAAGCCATCACTTTGGGGACAAGCTGCCAGGCTGGAAACCATGTCTGGAGAACGTGCTCCTGTGGTCACTGATGACTCTATAACCAGAAATGACTTGCTGAGCAGTTATGAGCCAAGTCCCTGAGCAGCCTAGAGGAGAAAGAAATGGATTCACCAGATGTCTCTAGCTGAGTTCTGCAACTCACACCAGGGAAATCTGATGAAGGAAAAGGCCAGTATCACTCAAAGAGATGGCTTATTATAAATACAATTATACCACTGAGACTTCTTTACCCTGCAAGATTACTATATTGAATGCTAAAAAAGCAAAGGAAATTGGTCACACCCCAGTGCCAATAACACCTTCAGCTCTCCCTTCTGCCACTGTTAGTGTCATACCTGACTCGAGGTAATCCCTGCAAGTAATGTGGCCCCCAGACCTTGGCTGAAGCTACCCCTTCTGGCCTACCAGTCAAGAAGTACACAATCCCATTTAGAATTGTTGTTAGCATTTCCCAGCTAAGCCCCCAGGCCCTAGCTAAAGAGTCACCACACAGCAACTTGATCTGTCTGCTGGCTCCTCAGCCCCTCCTCGCGGTTAGCCAGACCCACACACTCCCCAGTTACGCAGAATGGAAACTATTCCGCTGGGAGTAGCTGGTTTTCCAAAACTAAGAATCTTGGGGCAGAGCCTCACATTCTCCCCGCAGCCAAGCAAGGTTCCCACTCTCTCTTCATGAGTCTATTATGTCCTCCAGCCTGGGAAGCCAACTAGGCAGCACTAGCACTCAGGGGACATAACACTTCTGGGATCACCTCTCTCTCTTTCCCAACATCACAGTCCATCTCTGAGGCCACTGAGTCTCCTTCCTGAGCTCTCTCATCTATCCCTTCTCTTCCTCTCCCACTGTTGCCACCTGGATGAGCCTTTATTGTTCACTCTCAAGCCCCTGGGATTAACCCTCTGGCTGACATCTCTACTTCCAATACTACCTTCTTCATCCACCCTACATGTAGATGGGATTTCCAAACTTCTAAGAATGTAAATAAATGTTTCTCCTTGGTTCAGAAATATTCTCTGACTCCTTTTTACACAAGAAAATAGAACTTTTTGGAAGTCGGGCATGGTGGCGCACATTTGTAATCCCAGCATTTGGGAGGCTGAGACCGGAGGATCCAGGTTCTCGGCCAGCCTCAGCTACCTAGTGAGGCACTCCGCAACTTAGTGAGACCCTCTTTCAAAATAAAGAATAAAAAATAGGGCTAGGGGTATAGCTCGGAGGTAGAATGCCCTTGAGTTCAACCCCCAGTACCGGGGGGAAAAAAAAAAGAAGAAAATAGAACTCTTTGGGCTATTGTTCTTAGCATCCTAAAGAGCTTCCAAGGTAAGATTCTTTGAAGACCAGCCCCAGCATCTCTGACCAGCCTAGCTTCATCATTCCCTATTCTGGGCTGTCTTGCCATTCCCTAATCTAGTATTTGCTTGTGATTAATGTTTCTTCAATCTTCAGAATCCCTATCAATAACTGCCTTACTCAAAATCCAACAGCTCTGTGACTACCCAACCTAAAACATTCAGGCTCTTTTTTTTTTTTTTTTTCTTGGAAGTAGTGGGGATTGAATCCAAGGGCATTCTACTTCTGAGCTACACCACCAGCCCTATTTTATTTTTCATTTTGAAACAGGATCTCACTAAATTGTGGAGGGCCTCATTAAGTTGTCAAGGCTGGCCGCGAACTTGTGATTTTCCTGTCTCGGCCTCCCAAGTACTAGGATTACAGATCTGCACCACCACGCCCAGTTCAATCAGGCCTTCTTTTTTTTTTTTTTTTTTTTTTTTTGTGGCACTGAGGATTGAACTCAGGGGCATTCTACCTCTGAGCTATACCCCCAGCCCTATTTTTTTATTCTTTATTTTGAAACAGGGTCTCACTAAGTTGCGGAGGGCCTCACTAGATAGTTGAGGCTGGCCGCGAACCCATATCCTCCAGTCCGGATGTGGTAGCGCATGTGGTGGCGCTGTAGCCGGATGTGGTGGCGCATGCTTGTAATCCCAGTACGTAGGATGCTGAGACCAGAGGTTCTAGGTTCTCAGCCAGCCTCAGCTACTTAATGAGGCCCTCCACAACTTAGTGAGACCCTGCTTCAAAATAAAGAATTAAAAAATAGGGCTGGGGGTGTAGCTTGAAGGTAGAATGCCTCTGGGTTCAGCCCCTAGCTAGTACCCCCACACACACACAAAACTGACTGATCCGGCTATGTAACCTTTCCCACCACAAAGTCCTTTGATCTGACCCCTGGTTATTTGAGGGCAGGAAGGATTCTCTTAGCTTCTCACCACTGTCCTTACTATTTCTGGGCTCTCTCACCTGCAGTGTGCTGCTTTTTCTTTTTATTTATTTATTGTGTGTGTGGTACTGGGGATTGACTCGAGGGGTCTTCTAACTCCATGCTACACTCCCAGCCCTATATTTTATTTTGAAACAGGGTCTCATTAAGTTGCTAAGGGCCTCAGTAAATTGCTACAGCTGGCTCCAAACCTGCAATCCTCCTGTCTCAGCCTTCCAACTACTAGGATTACAGGCATGTACCACAAACCCAGTTGTAACTTTCTTTTACATGCCGTTTTCCCCTCAGCGAACTCTTAGTTCTCATTCTGAGTCTCAACTTCATCTTTTCGGTTCATACAATAACCTAAGCCACTTCCCTGCCCTTCTCTCTAACCAGATTAATCTTTTCCTAACCTGCTAGATTGCAGGCTCTTTAACACAGGGATCCACATAACCTTGCTTACCACAATAGCAGGTGCTCAATAAAGACTAGAAACATTTAATTTCTCCATATGTCCTTAAATTTTCTACTCCATTATACCTCAGGAAGGCCACCTCCTTTCCAATTTTCAGCCATGCCCCTCCTTCAATTCACAACAGGTGAAATCCCACTTTCTCTTGCAAATTGTTCACAAAAGTAGGAAGATTCACCCCAGACAACTTCTCCACATATTTATTAATTCTTTCGAAATGTGATCATAGTGTTGTGACTTATGGGTCACATTTCTTCATCTTTTCTTGAACATTCAATAGACACCCTCATGACAACACTAGTGACATTCCTGGAGGAACAACACAGTGGTTGAAGCACAAACTGGAGCCCTGTTGCCTGGGTTTCCATCCTGGCTCTACCACTTACCTGTTATGTGCCTTGGAAGAGTAATTTAATGTTTGTGAGCCTCAGTTTCCTCATCTGCAAAATGGAGGTAGGAATAGCAGTACATAGGGTTCTGGTGAATAAGTACATTATAACATGTAAAGCAAGCCGGGAGGGCACGGTGGCGCAGGTCTGTAATTCCAGTGCTTGGGAGGCTGTGACTAGAGGATCACAGGTTTGAGGACAACCTCAGCTACTTAGTGAGAACCTGTTTCAAAATAAAAGAATAAAATAGGGCTGCCAGGAGTGGTGGTGCACATTTGTAATCCCAGCATTTGGAAGGCTGAAACCGGAGGATCCAGGTTTGCCACCAGCCTCAGCTACCTAGTGAGGCCCTCCGCAACTTAGTGAGACCCTGTTTCAAAATAAAGAATAAAAAATAGGACTGGGGGTATAGCTCAGAGGTAGAATGCCCCTGAGTTCAATACCCAGTACCTCAAAAAATAAATAAATAAAATAAAATAAGGCTGAGAAGCTGGGTGTAGTGGCGCACGCTTGTAATCCCAGTACTTGGGAGGCTGAGACCAAAGTATTACAGGTTCATGGCCAGCCTCAGCTACTTAGAGAGGCCCTACACAACTTAGTGAGCCCGTGTTCCAAACTAAAGAATTAAAAATAGGGCTGGGGAGCCGGGCGTGGTGGCGCACGCTTGTAATCCCAGCATTCGGGAGGCTGAGACCGGAGGATCCGGGTTCGAGGCCAGCCTCAGCTACCTAGTGAGGCACTCCGCAACTTAGTGAGACTCGGTTTCAAAATAAAGAATAAAAAATAGGGCTGAGGGTGTAGCTCGGAGGTAGAATGCCTCTGAGTTCAATCCCCAGTACCGCAAAAAAAAAAAAAAATAGGGCTGGGGGTGTAGTTCAGGTAAAATGTCCCTGGGTTCAATCCTTAGTACTGCAAAAATAAATAAATAAAAAATAAAATAAGCCGGGTGTGGTGGTGCACACTTGTAATCCCAGTATTTGGGAGGTTGAGCCAGAGCATCCGGGTTCGCGGCCAGCCTCAGCTACTTAGGCCCTCCGCAACTTAGTGAGACCCTGCTTCAAAATAAAGAATAAAAAAAATAGGTCTGGGGTGGAGCTCGGAGGTAGAATGCCCCTGGGTTCAATCCCCAGTACCAAAAACTAAAATAGGACTGAGGATGCAGCTCGGAGGTAGAATGCCCCTAGGTTTAATCCCTAGTAACACACAAACACAGACACATACACACACGTATGTATGTATGTATGTATGTGTATATTGTATGTGTGTGCATAAAGCATTTAAATCAGAACCTACCTAGTAAGTGCTACACATAATACAAGCTACATTTCTTTGCTTAGTACTTTATTTTTTTGGCAGTGCTAGATATCAAACTAGAGCTTTGCATGTGCATTGAGCTACATCCCCAGTCAGGGTTGTTTTTTTTTTTTTTTTTTTTTTTGCGGTACTGGGGATTGAACTCAGGGGCATTCTACCTCCGAGCTATACCCCCAGCCCTATTTTTTATTCTTTATTTTGAAATCGGGTCTCACTAAGTTGCGGAATGCCTCACTAGGTAGCTGAGGCTGGCCGCGAACCCGGATCCTCCGGTCTCAGCCTCCCAAATGCTGGGATTACAAGCGTGCGCCACCACGCCCGGCTCCTAGCCCTATCTTTTATTCTTTATTTTGAAACAGGGCCTCACTAAGTAGCTGAGGCTGGCTGTGAACCCAAGATCCTCCTGTCTCAGTCTCCAAAGTACTGGGATTACAACTGAGCGCCATCACACCCAGCTTGGCCTCAATTTTTTTCTTTTCTTTTCTTTTTTTTTTTTGCAGTACTGGGGATTGAACTCAGGGGCATTCTACCTCCAAGCTATACCCCCAGCCCTATTTTTTTATTCTTTATTTTGAAACAGGGTCCCACTAAGTTGCAGAGTGCCTCACTAGGTACCTGAGGCAGTCCACAAACCCGGATCCTCCGGTCTCAGCCTCCCAAATGTTGGGATTACAAGTGTGTGCTACCATGCCTGGCTTTGGCCTCAAATTTTTTTATCTTTCTACCTTAACCTCCCAAGTAGCTGGAATTACAGGTGTGTTATCTGTTTGGAGGACAACAATTCACCAAGCACTAAGAAAGAATCTGGGAATATCAAAATAAACTGGACATGATCACTATTTTCAGTAAATTTATATACTGAAGCAGAGACAGCAGACCAGAGGTAAGCATAGATAGTACTGCTGTGAAAGAAGCCCAAAGGGCACTGTGGGATCCAAGGAGGTTAACATTTAATCAGATTGAGGAGCCAAGTAAGGCTTCCTAAAAAAAACGTTTCAGGGCTCAGTCTTAAATATCAAGCAGGAAGGTGTCAGGCAAAGGCACTAGAGGGGAAGATGGTGCTACTATAGGCAAAGAAACAGTATTGGCAAATACATGGAAGCACAAAACACCACAACAAATGCAGGTCTGTAAGTCATTTGTTATCATGGAATGCAAGTTTTTATGAGGAAATTATAATTGGCAGGAAACAGATGACAATGGGCCTTGTCAGCTAAGGTAAATAGGTGGGCATAAGTAGGATAATACTGCTATTAAAATAAAAATAGTAATAATGACAAAAGCTAACATTTATTGACAACTGTGATAAGTACTCTCACAATGAATTAAATGAATTACCTCATTTAATTCTCACAACAACCCTATGAAGTAGAAACTATTATTATCCCTATTTTATAAGTGAGGAAACAAGAAAGACTGTGGAACTTGCCCAGGGTCACATTGCAAGTAAATAGCAGAGCTGGGATTGGAACCCAGGTCTGACCCCAAAACCTGAGTTTTAACCCCACACAGTACCTCCTCTAAAGCCTGGAAGTGCATTAGCTTCTCATACCTTTCCATACCTTTCTAAACGATATACATCCTTCAGGACCAACAATAGCAACCTTCTGCATGAAACCTCCCACAACCAACCAAGGCCTCTGCATACTCCTTCCTCTGAACTTCTGCAATGCTTACTGCTCTTACCTCTTTTGTTAGCAATCATATTCAACCATTCTTTCAACAGCATTAATCTTGTTGAAAGCAACAATATGTCCAAGTGGAGGACCTATTTTGCCTTGGAATAACTCTTGTATATTTACAAAGAAGGGAGAAACTGAAGTTTACAAACATCTACTTACTCTGAAAAAGGTATTATACTAGACCCTTTAATTACAAGACTTCATGGAAAAATCACTTCTCTCTCATATTGTCATCCATGGTTCATCCTTTGTATTATTTCCTGAACTAGACTATAACCTCTGTGAGGGTATAGACTTGGTGTTGAACATGCTTGTTCCTAGGCAAAGATGGCTGGCACACAGAAGAAACTTACTAGATACTGTGGGCTACCCATGTGAACAGCAGAGGTTGTATGGGGAAGGGCACTTCATTTCACCCAGTGCGCTGGTCTGGGACAGCTCTGGTCATCTGGGAGTCATATTATGAATCCAGGAGCTTATTATCCAACCATAAAATCTAATGAATCCCTTCCTGCTTCAGACACATGTGGGAGGGACATGACTTTAGGGAAATATAAACTGAGGCTTAGCCTAGGCACACACCTGTCACACATCCTATCAGCTGAGGAAAGGCACTACAAGTCCTCTCTTCTTGCTTTTTTTTTTTTGTAGCACTGGGGATTGAACCCAGGGGCATTCTATCTCTGAACTACACTCCCAGCCCTATTTTATTTCTTATTTGGAAAGAGGGTCTCACTAAGTTGTGAAGGGCCTTGCTAAGTTGTCAAGGCTAGCCCACGAACCTGCAATCCTCCTGTCTCAGCCTCCCAAGTACTGGGATTACAAGCATGTACCACTACACCCGGCTTCTCCTTGCTTTTCAATGGTTTTCAATGGAGGTACATCCTTAGTGCCTCAGTGCTTCTATCCTCTTCCAGGAGGAATCATAAAGTCCTCAGGGTGCTCCACGAGTTGTCCTCCCAACACTGCCATCTCCCATGCCTTTAAGTCTCAGCCTGACATAGAAGTCATGGCTACCCATACTTCAATGCCTTTTTTGAGCTATCCCAGATTTTTCTCATTTATTTTATTTTGGAAATTTTTTTCTTGGGCTCTGGTAACAGCATTCATCAAATTTCCTTCCTCCTCAGGAGACCCCTCTCTAATGTTGGTGTCCCTTTGGGTTCTGTTGCAACCTCTCATCTCCTGGCATAATCTCTTCTACTCTGTGGCTTCAGTTACCCCCAATGTTTTGTTTCTGTGGTACTGGGGATTAAACCCAGGGGTATTTTACCTCTGAGCTACACTTCCAGCCCTATTTTACTTTTTTTTTTTTCTGGCGGTACTGGGGATTGAACTCAGGGGCATTCTACCTCCCAGCTACACCACCAGTCCTATTTTTTATTCTTTATTTTGAAACAGGGTCTCACTAAGTTGCAGAGTGCCTCACTAGGTAGCTGAGGTTGGCCTCAAACCCGGATCCTCCGGTCTCAGCCTCCCAAATGCTGGGATTACAAGCGTGCGCCACCAGGCCCGGCTTCTTATTTCATTTGATTGCCTAGATAGAAAAGAACACCTCTTTGTAGTTAGTTTTCTGGGAGTTCCTTTCCCATCACCTAAAGAAATTCTGACTCTTAGCCAGGCATAGTGATGCATGCTTGTAATCCCAGTACTTGAGAGGCTGAGACAGGAGTATCAACAACTTAGTAAGGCCCTGTTTCAAAATAAAGAATAAAACAGGGCTGGGGTTGTAGCTCAGGGGGTAGAATGCCCTTGGGGTCAATCCTCAGTACCACAAAAAAAAAAAAAAGAAATTCTGACTCTTAGCCAGGCATGGTAGCACATGCCTATAATCCCAGTACTTGGGAGGCTGAGACAGGAGGATTCCAAATTTGAGGCCAGCCTTAACAACTTAATTTAGGGAGGCCTTGTCTCAAAAAAAAAAAAAAGGAAGAAGAAAGAAGCCAGGTGTGGTGGCTCATGCCTATAACCTCAGTACTTAGGAGGCTAAGAAAGGAGGATTACAGGTTGAATTCAGCCTCAGCTAGTAAAACTCTCATCAACGTAGTAATGAGACCGTTTCAAAATAAACAATAAAATAGGGGGGGGGGCATAGCTCAAAGTTAGAATGCTCCTGGGTTCAATCTCCAGTACCAAAAAAAAAAAAAGCAAAACAACTAAAAAAACTGACTCTTCTCTGCTTTTTGAAATATTTCACAGCCTAAGTGCCACTTTTAAAAAGCTGGGCGTGGTGGTACACACTTGTAATTCCAATACTTTGGAGGCTGAGACAGGAGGATCACAGGCTCATGGCCAGCCTCAGCTACTTAGTGAAGCCCTCTGCAACTTAGTGAGACCCTGTTTCAAAATAAAGAATAAAAAATAGGGCTTGGGGGTATAGCTTGGAGGTAGAATGCCCTGGGTTCAATACCCAGTACCCTCCCCCCCCACACACACAGATTCCATTTTTAACTTAGGAAGATTTGACTAGATTTGTCTGATGATTTTGGTTAATCATTAAGCAATGCTTCCTTGTACAACATGACTGGGTGAAACCAATGGAATAAGGAATGTGTGCAGACACCTGAAATTCAAGGCTTCAACGAGGGAGACTATGAACTTTTATACACTGTTAGTGGGAATGCAAATTAGTACAGCCACTATGGAGATCATGGAGACTTTTCAGAAGACTAGGAATGGAGCCACCATGTGATCCAGCTATACCACTCCTGGGTATCTTTCCAAAGGAATTGAAATCAGAATATTATAGTGAGCCGGGCATGGTAGCACACGCCTGTAATTCCACTCCTTGGGAGACTGAGACAGGAGGATCGCAGGTTCACAGCCAGCCTCAGCAACTTAGCAAGGCCCTCCACAACTTAGACTTACCCTGTAACAAAATAAAAAATAGGGCTGGGGTGTTGCTTAGAGGTAGAATGCCCCTGGGTTCAAACCCCAGTACCACACATACAAAAAAAGAATATTACAGCAATATATGCATATCCATTATATAGCAGCACAATTCACAGTAGCCAAATTATGGAAACAGCCTAGGTGTCCATCAACAGATGAATGGATTATGAAATTATGACATATATACACAATGGAATTCTATTCAGCCATAAAGAACAACAAAATTATGTCATTTTCAGGAAAATGGATGTATCTAGAGAATGTTATGCTAAGTGAGATTAGCCAGTCTCAGAAAGGAAAAGGGTTATATGTTTTCTCTCATATATAGAAGCTAGGGAGAAATCTGGATACAAATGAGATTCCAAATAATGGAGGAGAAACCCCAGGGGAATTAAGGGAGGGAGGTGGGGTGGGGAGAGACTTGAAGGAAACACTTCAATTGATGCTATATACATATATGAAATTATCAATGCGAATCTCAACATCATGCACAAGGAAAGGAGGGAGTAGGGTGGGACCTGAGAGAAGCTCACCAAGTGCTGTGTACATATGTATGTCCCTGTCACTCTGACCTTCATTATGATGTGTGATTACAAGGCACCAATAAAAGTATATTTTTTAAAAAAGAGGGAAACGAGCTGGGCGTGGTGGCGCACGCTGGTAATCCCAACATTCGGGAGGCTGAGACCGGAGGATCCGGGTTCACGACCAGCCTCAGCTACCTAGTGAGGCACTCCGCAACTTAGTGAGACCCTGTTTCAAAATAAAGAATAAAACATAGGGCTGGGGGTGTAGCTTGGAGGTAGAATGCCCCTGAGTTCAATCCCCAGTACCGCAAAAAAAAAAGAAAAGAAAAGAGGGAAACTATGTGGAGCACAGAGACAAGGAAACTGTTCTTTTGGACAGCATATGGTGGCAGATATATGTGAGTGGAATTTTCTTTTCTCTCTCTCTTTTTTTTTTTTTTGCGAATAGAACTCAGGGGCATTCTACCTCCGAGCTACAGCCCCAGCCCTATTTTTTATTCTTTATTTTGAAACAGGGTCTCACTAATTTGCATAGTGCCTCACTAGGTAGCTGAGGCTGGCTGCGAACCCGGATTCTCTGGTCTCAGCCTCCCAAATGCTGGGAGTACAAGCGTGCGCCACCACACCCAGCAATGTGAGTGAAATTTTAAACTTTAAGTTAACAGCATGAATGAGCTGTGAATCAAGGAACGATGCAGATTTAATTCTGGGTCATAAAATTCGGGTCAGGATCATGAATTCTGGACATCCATTCCTGTATACTTTTCATAAGACAGTGGGAAAGTTACTGAACTTCTCTAAACCTGTTTCTCCATCTATAAAATATGGATTATACCTATCTCTTACTTATAACCATCAAATGAAGGGGGAAATGAATGACAAGGACTCTATAACTAGTAACTGGAATGACCTATTTCAAAAGTCCCATTGAGCCAGACATGGTGGCGCATGCCTATAATCTCAGTACTTGGAAGGCTAAAACAAGAAGATCGTAGGTTCGAAGCCAGCCTCAGCAACTTAGCAAGACCCTGTTTCCAAATAAAAAAATAGGGCTGGGAGTGTAGCTTGGAGGTAGAACACCCCTGAGTTCAGTTTCCAGCACCATAAAAAAAGAGTCCCACTGAAGTCAGGCATGGTGCACACTCCTGTAATTCCAGTTATTGAGAGGCTGAGACAGAAGGATCACAGGTTCAAGATCAGCCTCCTCAGCTACTTAGTACAGCCCTAAGCAACCTAGCAAAATAATAAAATAGGGCTGGGGGGGGGTGTAGCTCAGAGGTAGAACACCCCTAGGTTCAATCACTGGTACCACACATTAAAAAAAGAAATTAGCCAGGCATGATGGCATACTTGTAATCTCAGTACTTGGGAGGCTGAGACAGGAGGATCACAGGTTTTGGCCACCCTTAGCTACTTAGTGAGCCCCTGTTTCAAAATAAGGAGTAAGCCGGGCGTGGTGGCGCACGCTTGTAATCCCAGCATTCGGGAGGCTGAGACCGGAGGATCCGGGTTCGAGGCCAGCCTCAGCTACCTAGTGAGGCACTCCACAACTTAGTGAGACTCGGTTTCAAAATAAAGAATAAAAAATAGGACTGGGGGTGTAGCTCAGAGGTAGAATGCCCCTGAGTTCAATCCCCAGTACCACAAAAAAAAAAAAAAAAGGAGTAAAAGGGCTGGGAGTGTAACTTGGAGGCAGAATGCCCCTGGGTCCAATCCCCAGTACTGCAAAACAAACAAACAAACAAACAAACAAAAAATTAGCTGGTTGTGATGGTACATGCTTATAATCCCAGTACTTGGGAGGTTGAGACAGGAAGATTGCAGGTTTGTAGCCAGCCTCTGCTACTTAGTGAGGCCCTCTGCAACTTACTGGTTCAAAATAAAGAATAATAATAATAGAGCTGGGCGTGGTGGCGCACACTTGTAATCCCAGCATTTGGGAGGCTGAGACCAGAGGATCCAGGTTCGCAGCCAGCCTCAGCTACTTAGTGAGGCACTCCACAACCAAGTGAGACCCTGTTTCAAAATAAAGAATAAAAAATAGGGTTGGGGGTGTAGCTCGGAGGTAAAATGCCCCTGAGTTCAATCCCCAGTACTGCAAAAAATATATAAAATAAAAAATTAAAAAAAATAATAATAAAAACAGGCTGGAGGTGGTGTTCAGAGGTAGAATGCCCCTGGGTTCTATCCCCAGTGTGCCACCCCCCTCCCAAAAAAAGAGCCTCTTTGACCTCAAGTTAGCTCCTCAGTACATATGTAGAATACAATTTCACAGTACTTTAAAGTACATAAAACAGTATGTAGATGTAGCTGAATAGTAGTGGTTAACCCAGGCAGGATACAGTTCCATTATCTTGTGTGATACAGTAAATCCCTAGGTTAGAAAAGTAGCAAGGGTAAGTCCCCATTCAAAACATAAGACTAATTGGACTTCAGGGTACACATCTGTAATCCCAGTACTTAGGAAGCTGAGACAGAAAGATTACAAGTTTGAGGCCACTCTGGGCAACTCAGCAAGACCATATCTCAAAAGCCGGGCATGGTGGTGCACACTTGTAATTCCAGTACTTAGGAGGGCATGGTGGCGCACACTTGTAATCCCAGCACTTAGGAGGTTGAGACCAGAGGATCCCGGTTTGCCGCCAGCCTCAGCTACTTAGTGAAGCCCTCTGCAACTTAGTGAGACCCTGTTTCAAAATAAAGAATAAAAAATAGGGCTGGGGGTGTAGGTTGGGGGTAGAATGCCCCTGGGTTCAATGCCCAGTACCGCAAATAAAAATAAAAAATAAGTTGGGCGTGGCGGCAGCACACATTTGTCACTTGTAATCTTAGTACTTGGGAGGCTCAGATAAAAGGATCACAGGGTTTTTTTGTTTGTTTTGCAGTACTGGGGATGGAACACAGGGGCATTCTACCTTTGAGCTACACCCCCAGCCCTATTTTTTATTCTTTATTTTGAAACAGGGTCTCACTAAGTTGCAGAGGGCCTCACTAAGTAGCTGAGGCTTGCCGAGAACCCAGATCCTCTGGTCTCAGCCTCCCAAGTACTGGGATTACAAGCGTGCACCACCATGCCCTGCTAGGATCACAGGTTTGAGGACAGCCTCAGCAGTATAGTGAGATTCTCAGCAACCTAGTGAGACCCTGTTTCAAACTAAAAATAGAAATAGGAGCTGGGCGTGGTGGCGCACACTTGTAATCCCAGTATTTGGGAGGCTGAGACAGGAGGATCAAGGGTTTGTGGCCAGCCTCAGCTACTTAGTGAGGCCCTCTGCAACTTCATGAGACCCTGTTTCAAAATAAAGAATAAAAACAGGAGCCAGGGATGGTGGTGCATGCTTGTAATCCCAGCATTTGGGAAGCTGAGACCAGAGGATCCGGATTTGCAGCCAGCCTCAGCTACCTAGTGAGGCACTCCACAATTTAGTGAGACCCTGTTTCTTTTCTTTCTTTCTTTTTTTTTTTTGCGGTACTGGGGATTGAACTCAGGGGCATTCTACCTCCGAGCTATACCCCCAGCCCTATTTTTTATTCTTTATTTTGAAACCGAGTCTCACTAAGTTGCGGAGTGCCTCACTAGTAGCTGAGGCTGGCCGCGAACCCGGATCCTCCGGTCTCAGCCTCCCGAATGCTGGGATTACAAGCGTGCGCCACCACGCCCGGCTCAGTGAGACCCTGTTTCAAAATAAAGAATTAAAAATAGGGCTGGGGGGAGCCGGGCGTGGTGGCGCACGCTTGTAATCCCAGCATTCGG
>PVLC010033364.1:0-17595 GCA_004027655.1 Graphiurus murinus | reverse complement strand
AAATCAATTTACTGAAAATTGCTTCTTCAGACTTAGTCCGAAGCAGACACAGAACTTCACTAAAAATGATTCCTTTGGAGAAAATTTTATTAAGAAACAATTTACAATCTAAGGTTTAGAGAGGTTAATCTGGAGGTGAGAAGAGGTGTGACTTTGAACTGGCAAGAGAAGCAAAGTGTTTCTGGAGCTCAGTGATTGCCACAGAGGAGGAGACATCCGATGAGAGCATGAGTCCTTGGGGGCAGGGAGAGTTCAACTGCTGGATTGTGATGATGACTACGAGTAGGGGAAGATTTGTTCCTTTTGTCCTTTGAGAACCCACTGCTGCATGCCATTGGTTGAATCCAACGGGAAGCCAGGAGAGAGGGAGACATGGGAAATGCAATCCTAGAGGTCAACCCCTCAACACACACAGCAGCAAAGACAGAGAAGACAGGGGATGAATCTAGGGTAACCTATAAAATTACCTTTTTCTTTCTGGAAAAAGAGATACTATGGATGTCAAAGGTTCTCAGCTGCATTTGTCCTCAAACCGCCTGGCTTGGTGGAGTTTATAGCCTGCAATCATTTGGCCGTGTCTCTTAGACAAGTGAGACTGCAAGATGACTTAGGGATACCAGTGGCACATGACCACTTGCCACACATGCTTATGTTTCAACATTTGACAGGAAGTAATTGAAATATTACAGAGTATAGCGTCTGTCCTAATTTTCTCATTTGTTATGAAATGTTGTTGGACAAAAGTAAGTTGATCATAGTAACCCAACAGTGCAGGCAAGTAGTTTAACAGAGAAATCTCAAGTTAATAAAAAACAATTTTGCATGGTGGCACCTGACTGACACATTTGACTTATCTACCCAAACCACGAACCAAAATATCCTTTCCGACATGTACAGTGTCAAATTGGTACCTCTGCATATGCAATATTCTTCTACCTAAAGTACTATCTACCCCCATCACTACCCATCGAAACCCTATTCATCTTTTACAGGTTCAAATGAGATGTCAGTGTCAACTTTTTGTGATCTCCTACCTTTCTGGAAGCTTTTATTTTACAATCTGTACATACTTCTAGGAAAGTTGCTAGATACTGAGTTCTTTGAAGGTCATCGTTGTATCCTATTCTTTGAATCTGGCGCTCACCACATTGCATAGTATGCATGGATGCTCAAAGTTTCTAAGAAAGCTTAGAAGTGCCCTTAATACCTTATTCCTCTTTCATGTCATTTTTAATCCTGTCAATAGCCAAGTACTGTCATTGTATTTTTTGTGTTATTCTTTCATATTCCTTCTCTCTGCCTGTACCTTTGTTACTGCCAATACAAACTCTCGCCAGGACTCTAAAATATATCCCTAACTCATTTGATCTCCTCATTCATGCCCATTTTCACTGGAAGGTTGTTTTTTAAAAAATAACAGGACAAGCCGGGTGTGGTGGCACATGCTTGTAATCTCAGCATTTGGGAGGCTGAGACCAGAGGATTCGGGTTTGGGGCCAGCCTCAGCTACCTAGTGAGGCATTCTGCAACTTAAGGAGACCCTGTTTCAAAATAAAGAATAAAAAATAGGGCTGGGGGTATAGCTTGGAGGTAGAATGCCCCTGAGTTCAATCCCTAGTACCGCAAAAAAAAAACAAAAAAAAAAAAAACAGGACAGTCTAAAGTCTAATCATAAACTTCCCCTGCTTCAAACTCTTTACTTCTTGTTATCTGGTCAGAATGAGATCAGGAGCATTTCAGAAGTCAGTTTCAAATTTCCTAGCCTGGTCATCTGTCTCTTCCCAGAAACTCACGAGTCCCATCACAGAGGCTACAGCATTGGGTTGTCAGTTTTTCCTGTTCTTTTATTGCTCTACGCCTTTGCATATGATGTTGACTTTACCACCTAAACAACCAGGTTGTTATTTTTGTGAATTTCTTTGCATCTTTCTAGCCACTTCATATGTGTCCTGAGTGCTCCTTTTTCACCCCACATTTCCCCCAATATGTACTTACTCTTAGCATATACTTTCCCATTCTGTATTATAGAAACCCTCTAGATAGAGAGCAGCTTGAAAGTCAGAATTGTATCCTATTCTTTGTGTCGCCAGCATTTCTTACACCCCATAAAAGGATGCTCAGTGAATGCTTACTGGAAAAAACATAATTGAGTTAATGGATTTGGTCAGTCTTCTAATTGGATTTTACTTACAAAAAATACAACTTAAAACAAAGACTCTCTTCCGAAGTAAACTGCAGCCAGGCTCCTTTTAAGTGCTCTTCTCATCTAGGTTCCAATCTTGGGCCTAGTCTTCAGGCCTGCATAGCTCAGGAATAATCCTGCTGAGTCAAGGCTTGATATCCTTGATATCAGAACCACCTTCGTAAGAACACTCTTATTCAGTTTAGCGAAAATCCCCCCTACATTTGTTGTCATCTCTTGATATTTTTTTTAATCCCTTTTCCCTTTAAACTGCTTCTTGGCTGTAAATCTCCTCTGTCGTTGCTCCACAGTTCTATATTAAGGTCTCTTTTCTCCTACTGCAATAGTTTCTTAATAAAACATTTTGGCGCTTTAGTTACTGCCCAGGGCTAGCTTACCATGGTGCGACTTTAATTCCCTAACAACAATCACATTGTTTGGTTAAATGAGCTTTTCTTCAATATGGGTTAACTCATTGTATGGCATAATCCATGGACACTAAAAAACTAAATTTGTAGCTGGGTTTGGTGGCATACGCCTATAATTCCAGTACTTGGGAAGCTGAGACAGGAGGATCGCAGGTTCCAGACCAGCGTTGGCAATTTAGCAAGACTCTCAGCAACCTAATGAAATCCTGTTCAAAATAAGCAAATAATAAAAAGGGTTGGGATGTAGCTTGGAGGTAGAATACCTCTGGGTTCAATTCCTCATACAATAAAAAATAAATAAATAAATTTTAAATACTATGCTGGTCACTCAGTGTATCTATGTTATTCCAAATAGTACTTCTGCTAGTAATATTTCCTCTTGTTGAATCCTCTAACAATTTGTTTTGGCCCAAAAGTTTCACCAAGAATGCAGTATGTCATGGCAGTAGGGGAAATCTAATTTGTGAGTTACTCATGCATAGGTCACCTCATGGCCACCTATGTACTGGGCCCACAGTTAGATAACTAATATACAATACTAAACAGGGCAAGCATAAGGCACTGCCTTAAAGGAACAGGTAAGGGCACAGATAGTATTATACATTTAAGAAAAGGTAAGTCTGGTAGCACACATCTGTAATTGGAAGGCCAAGAGGAGAGGATTCTGGGCTCCAGGCCAGTGTAAGATAACATGGCAAGACCCTGTTTCAAAATAAAATAAAATAGGCCTGGGAATGTACCTCAGAGATAGAATGTCCCTGGATTCAATCCCCAGGTATTACTCATGGGCTCGGTACATTGGTGTCCATCTGTAATCCCAGTACTTGGGAGGCTGAGACAAGAGGACCTTAAGTTCAAGGCCACCCTCTGCAATTTAGCAAGATCATGTTTCAAAATTAAAATATTTGTAAGAGTGCTGGAGCTGTATCTCAGTGATGGATACTGAGAAAGAAAAAGAAAAATAGAAAGCAATAATAATTTCAGACTACAATATATTCATGGAGGAAATAAGTATGATAATATTGAAAATGATGGGGTAAGCTAACAGGGGGCCTTCTCCAAAGAGTTGGTGAATGTGTTCAACTAACAATAGAGAAAGGAGTACTGATTATCCTAAAATTAATGGTGCATTCAGTTGAAATGTTCTATTGCTAAATTCACACTGCCTTATACAGAGTGTAAAATGACTGAATAAATTTTAAGATGCAATTCAAAGAGGAATTCCTTGATTCAGTTGTTTTTTTAATATTTACTAAGTAATTTATGCATGGTTCTCTTTTATTGAAGCTTAGCACTCAGAAGAAGAGATACGATAAAAATAATTATACCAATAATCATTTATTTGCAAATCAAATTCAGAAAAGATTTACAATTCTTCAAGCTAAAACTAATGAGGTCCGCATTACTACTTCCAATTTAAAAATTATAAATCATATCTATATTAAAACAAGGGGAAGTGACAGGGGAGATAAAAGAATACATATCTGACATGGTGTATAGATGATTTAACACATGCTATTTCATAGTTTTCACAATAATGCTGTGTGTTTGTTTTCAATAAACAAATTTTCTTTTAGCAACCATTGCTCAAAGAGAATAAGGGACAGTCTTCCAATCCTTCCAGAACTGAATAAGGATTCAAATCTAATTCTGACAAACCCCAGATCCTTCCCCCTTCTCTCCTAATATATTCTACTTTCTTCTTTTAACCTTTTTTTTTTTTTTGCGGTACCGGGGATTGAACTCAGGGGCATTCTACCTCCAAGCTATACCCCCAGCCCTATTTTTTATTCTTTATTTTGAAACCGAGTCTCACTAAGTTGCGGAGGGCCTCACTAGGTAGCTGAGGCTGGCCGTGAACCCGGATCCTCCGGTCTCAGCCTCCCGAATGCTGGGATTACAAGCGCGCGCCACCACGCCTGGCTCTTTTAACCTTTTTAAAATTGGTACATTGTAATCATACATCTTTGTTAGGTACAACTAATAAAGGCATACATGCACACATTTCTCATTTAACCCTTCCCCATTTTCCACCCTTTCCCTCCCTTCTTCTCAAGTTCAGTTTAGTGATTGACTTTGATATGTTTGTGAAAGTACATCATGTGCCAAAAAATAAATAAGTTGATTAATTACCAAATAAATAAAATAAAAAATTTAAAGAAAACTATAAGTTATTAATTTGGGTGAATAAGTGAGACATTTGAGATTCAAAACTCCTATTTTAGTTTTATCTATCTTCCACTTAGAAAAGGCAAATATGTCAGAATTTATAGTTTCTCATACAGAATTTAAAAAGTACATACTAAAATTTATTTAGTTGTGATGTAAATATTCTCATAAAAACAGAAATAATATTTATTAATATCACCCTCATTCCACTGGAAAAGAATCAAGCCTAGGAAAGATAAAATTACTTTTCCAGTATCACACAGCCTACTTTTGCAAACATCTGCAGAAGCAACTGGGTTCTATCAACACAACACCTTCTTCAGACTGTAGCTCTCTCACGTTTTTTAATTATTTTTTTTTCGCAGTACTGGGGATTGAACCCAGGGGCATTCTACCACCAAGCTACACCCCCAGCCCTGTTTTTTATTCTTTTATTTTGGAACCGTATCTCACTAAGTTGTGGGGGGCCTCACTAGGTAGCTGAGGCTGGTCGCGAACCCGGATCCTCCGGTCTCAGCCTTCCGAATGCTGGGATTCCAACCGTGTGCCACCACGCCCGGCTCATGTTTTTTTAATTTATTGACTAATATATAAATTTCTATTGGTTTTAATTCACATTTTGGCAAAGTTGATGTTTAAAAATACATTTGTCATCTATATTATTAGGTATGAAATAATTCTTATTTTTTCATTTCTACCATAAGCCAGAAACCTTTGTGCTTATATAACAGTTTTTAGCCTTAAAATATGCGATGACTTCCAAATTATCTTGCCAAATGAGTTCAGAAACAAATGCCCTGATGGTCATAACATTAATATCATCATAAAAGTACCATTACATTAATTAGAACTTTGTAAATGCCGTAATTAAGATATTCTGTGACAGCTGTCTTTCCTGTCCCTGAGTGTTCCCAAGAAATCTCCCAACACCACTTATTTCTGAACCATCATCTGCCTAGAGCTGGGAGAAGCCATCTGTTAGTATATTTGAAATGTTAAGTGACAAAGGGGCTTCAAACCATTATATCTCTCAGAATTCTTTTTCAGGAGAAAAAGAAGCAGCACTTGGAAAACATTTCTAAGTGACTTTTTTTTTAGCTAGACCTAGTAGGGGGGAAATTGGATTTATTTTTACATTTGCATTAGTATTAAGTGGGGGAAACTGTCTGGATTCAGAGTCACATGAAAACATTAGGAATAATGTATAATTTTACTATTAGAAAAATAAATTAAAATAGTAATAATAGTAGCTCATGTTTTTCCCTTTTTTCCTTATCTCTCATGTTTCTATTATTACTCATGCTGTTATTATAAGTTTGAATTAGTCAGCACTACTCCCATCCATTAACTCTTTTGTAAACTTCAATGTATAGAGTAGATATTTCCATTAAGACCCTTTTTGGAGATAAGTAGACCAAGCCTTAGATTAAGTGAATTGCTACATGGGTCATGTTGTTTGTAATTGACACAGTCTAGACAGATTTTCAAATGAACTCACACTAAACAGCATGCTTTCAATAATTGTGTGTGTGTGTGTGTGTGTGTGTGTGTGTGTGTGTGTTACTAGGGATTGAACTCAGGGATGTTCTACTTCTGAGCTACATTCCAGACTTATTTTATTTTTTATTTTGAATCAGGATCTCACTAAGTTGTGGAGGGCCTCATTAAGTTGCTCAGCCTGGCCATGAACCTTTGATCCTCCTGGTTCAGCCTCCCAAGTACTGGAATTACAGTACTACCTAATAGGAAACATTAGCTTTACAGGAAAAAGAAACATTGATCTAATTAACACTTTTACCTCTGACTGGTGTAAAAAGCATTTCATATTGTCAAGGCAAAAAGTAAACATTCAAATAAGGCAAAGAGCAAACATTAAAATAGAATTTACTATGTGCTTCGCAGAATGAACTTTGTGTGTGTGTGTGTGTGTGTGTGTGTGTGTGTGTGTGTGTGTGTGTGTGTGTATTTGCTACTAGGGATTGAACTCAGGGGCATTCTACTTCTAAGATACACCCTCAATTCTTTTTATTTTTTTGTTTTGAAACAGGTCTTTCTAGGTTGCTGAGGATCTCACTAAGTTGCTGAGGCTGGTCTCGCACCTGCAATCTCTTCACTCTCAGCCTCCTGAGTACTGGGATTAAAGGCTTGCACCACTACACCTGGCTAATTAATGCACTTTAATCCTCCCAATACAAACTATCAGTGAATGTTATCTTCAGTAATTTATAGAGAAGATAACTGAAACAAATAAAAGTTGAGTATCTTGCCCAAGATTGCATAGCTATTGGATGAAAAGTATAATTTAAGTCCAAATGGGCCAAAATACTATACTACATTGCCTTAAGAATTATAGAAAAGATAATATTTTATGTTGCTCTGAAAGACTAATAATACTTTAATAAAATAAGAACATACTATTTGCCAATCTCTTTATACACACTAGTCCTTCTGATCACTATCTGAAATTCAAATTATTTTTTTCCATCTTCCTTCTCTTTTTTCCTCCTTTTTCTCTTCATAATTTGCTTCCTTCTTTATTTCCATTTGTAAGACAGTTATTGAGCCTTAGAGATGCCATAGAGTTTGACCAAGGCTTCAGAAGCAATAAATATCAGAAGCATTATTTAAAACTAATTCAACATTGGCCTGGTTGATCTGACGTCTTTCTGCCTGCTATAGTTCGGAGAGTTCCTAGATAATTTAAATAGCAAGGAAAAAAAGTTTTTCTCAAGATCAACCCATCAAATTCTAACTGACAAAATGAGTCGTTCATGGCATGATCTAGTTATTGAAGACTGTTAAAACCTAGCTTGAGAAAGATTCAAAAATCTTGTGTTTTTGTATGTTGTGAAAGAGAGCATAAGAGATCAAAACTATAGAATAGTTTTGATTTGATATCCAGGTATTCTGAACAATTATCTCTCTTAATGATATTAAGGGAGTAGACATTGTACTCTGAGGTACATTGATTATATGTGTTCAGGCATAACCAAGAGATATTTCTTGTCTGTGTGTCTGGAGATGATCCATGAGGGCAAAGGCCAGAGCCAATTAACTACTAAACATTTCAATTGCTATTATCTTTTAAACATATTACCAGTGCTCCACTTAAGGGAAAACAATTTTATATAGTCTTGTCAAACATGACTTCATTATTTTTGAAATACAATGTATTTGTTTAATAATAGATAAGAAAAGAGGAAAACAATTTTAAAATAATGATAGCAATGAAAATATACCATTTTACCACTTATATGTTTATAAGAGTTGCTATTTCAGACCTACCTCTCAAAGAGAAAATTGTGAAATCTTTTTGACATTTTTACCCTTAATTTATTATATCTGTATTGTATTAGCCATTAATGGATGTACCATTACACTAGGACTGTTGTTAATTATTTCTTTAAACTCGTCCTACTTGACTTAATGATAGCTTCTTAGTAGAAAGGACATTGAATTTAAATATTTCAGGACTATACTGGAATAATTTCTAACCTAAAAATGAAGGAATAAGGAAGAAATAGTACCAACCAAGAATAATGGACTTATTTATTTATTTATCTATTTATTTATTGTGTTTGTGTGTGCATGTACACTACTGGGAATTGAATCCGGGGCATTCTGACTCTGAGATATGCTCCCAACACCCCCTTCTTTATTTAATTTAATTTAATTTTCTTTTTTTTTTTTGAAACAGAGTCTTGTTTTTTAACCAGAGCAATGATGATAATTATAGGTTCCTATTAAAAAATATATATCTAACCCTGAGAAAACTCAGTTTCTGAGATTGGTCAGGATATCATTCAGGAAACTGTTGCCTTATCATAGCTTGGAAACACCAATTGATACTATGATAATGGTAGCTATCATAACTGGAAGTCTATTTATATGTTATGTTCAGTATTGTCATTTTAACTTTTATAACTGTCTGTTGTATAGTAATAAAGTTATTTTTACTGATGAAAAACCCATGCTTCGGTGATGTTAAGTATTTTATGTAATATATCCAAAGACTTTACCTTATCTAACTCACCCAACATCCACTTCAAGTAGATATTTCTCTCACACTTTCTAAATAAAGGTTACGTATTATAACCAAAATCATGAAGCCAGTCAATATTGGAGCCAACATTCAGAATTTTTGACATTTTATTATATTTGTAGTATCATAACCAGGATTTAAAATGAAGTCTGACACCAAGAATATTATCTTTTACAATGAAGAACATATCTAGAACTGAGAATTATATCTTGGGAAATTTGGCTAAACATGAATAATCCCAAAAAACATAGCAAAATTTGCCATATGCCCCCAAATGGGGTTATAGACTGATAGAGGTTTCAAATACTTCTTTTCTGTATGTATAAAGATGTATGCCTTATTTTATCCTTTAGTATTCAAAGTTCAAATCAGTTGCCATATTTTTCTCTGATTTAATTAATATCTTCTCGTTGAATACCATTCAAAGAATTAGATGTGGGAAATATTAAAGTTCCCCTTAGATAATAAGGTAAGTGTAAGGAATAACTTTATTAGTGTACTTCAGCAAACTGGTTCCCAAGAAACTTTTAAGTCCAAAGGTGGTTAAATATTCCAGGAAGCTTCTTAAATATTTAAAAGAAGCCAGGTACAGTGGTGCATGTCTGTAATCCCAGTACTTGGGACATTGAGACATGATGAACATGGGTTTGCGGCCTTAGCAACTTAGTGAAATCCTGTTTAAAAATAAAAATAGGGCTGGTGGTGTATCTCAGAAATAGAATGCCCCTAGGTTCAATTATTAGCACCATAAAAAGAAAAAGAAATATATATTAAAAAAGATAGAAACAATAGATGTTAGCATATCATAGTATACATAGAGAAAAAAAAAAAAAAACACTGACATTGATTTAAGAAGACTCTGAGTCTTTGTCCCTATGTTTTCCTAGTTGCTTAATTATATCTGAACCTCTCTGTCCACTGGTTTTCTTACTTCTAAAGTGATAATATTTACCTTACATGGCTGCATGGCTGCACCCACTTACAGAGTGAGGAACAGTGCTATCCAATTGTTTCTTTCTTTCAATTAGTCATTTGGGGAATATCCAATCTGAACCAGAATGTGATACAATTAACTAACTTCATTCACTATTCATTTATTCCATTCAATTTGCATCCATTATGTCTCTTCTGTGATGTAGAGGATTCCCCATCATGTACACGATGTGTGGCTAAACAATTAGCCTGCAAAGTGTCCCTATGTTTAATAAAGTGTTTCTACTTAAGAAGGTCTACTTAATTTTGAGCCCATTTCTATCTCGGGCACCATAAAATGCATATTTTCTGAAGCAAGAAGTAGAAGTTTCTGACATTTCTCATATAGTTTAGAGAATTTCCTTTTTGTTGTTGTTGTTTCATGCTACTGAAATGGGATACTAAAAATGATTCAATGTTCTCATTTTTTTTTTCAGAAATAACAATGGTACCCAGAAAATGAAACCACTTGCCCAGTGTAGTGTACTTTTTAGGCAGTTCATGAAATTAAAACTATATCTCCTCTCTCTTAATCCAGTGCTCATTGTATTTGTCCATGCTGTTAGAGCTGGACTCAATCAGTGAAAAGTGACAAGCATGATACAACTTGTTTGAAAGTCCTTCTCTTCTTGGGTTTTGTTTCAGACTTTGGAGTTCCTGAATTATTCAAGATAAAAAGCGCAAACTCCATGAATGTTCTCTAGAATGTCTCTTAGTGTCCTCAAACTCTCAGATTTGCTAGCAAACATTTATAGTCTTACCCTTGTCCTAGATCATATCCTTTAATCCCCTTTCCAGGGTCTTTAGGAATTGTATTAAGTCAATACAATTGCATTTATATTTCAGATACCTTGAGTGCAAATTATATTTGCTCTTACTGCCACCAATCTTTGCTCAATTTTTAATAACTCATTGGACATTGATCAATTTCAAGGTCATCCACCTTGAATAATCAGGCAGGTGCTATCAGATCTCTGCATGCTATAAACAAAAATGGCTTATGTTTTGATGTGTAAAACATAGTTGGAAGGATGGCAAGTGGTTTTCTGCTTGGAGATTTTGAGCTTTGATGAATCAAAAGCTTTGTGGACTCATCCGGGGTTCTGGTATTTATTGGTAGAGCCGGTATAGAACCCTGTAATAGCTGAGTTTATCTGAATGCTTTATAATATCTTTCTTCACCCATCTTCCCAACAAATTATGGAAGTTTGTATGATATTGTAGATTTTAACTAGAACTCTTCTTAAACAAAAGTAGTCACTTAGAAAAATGAAAAAAAATAAGATGATCCCTATTTCTTTGTCAGCAGTTGTAAGTATATAGTAATTATGACATTGGCCATCATTTATTGAGCCTACTATGTAGTTTTCTCACATGACACATTGAGCAGAGTTATTGGTTATGAAGTCATAGAGCCATAGGATCCTGATTCTGCCATTTACTTGAGGTTCAAACCTTAAGTAAATGGCAGTGACTTACTTAAAGGTAAGTCACTGAATCATTCTGAATTTCTGGGTAGTTTTAGTATTTAAAATGTGGATAACATCAATTTCAGGGAGGTTATTGTTTAGATTAAACTGAATCATGAATGTAAGACATTTTGCCCAGACTCTATTTATCACATCATGCATACAGGTTAGATCTTATCTTAGTTATTTATGTCGTGTATTTATGTCTGCAAGCTGCATTGAAAATTATTATAATCCACTCAGAGGAGTGGATTTATTGTCTCTGGGTTTCAGAATCAGGATTTGAAACCTTGTGTATTATTGTATAAGGTACAGCCTAGATTTATAGGAATCTGCAGCCTAAGCTCTTTCTAATACATGATGCATCTCTGTATGAAATAATAATAATTATTTCTGTATAATAATAATAATTTCTGTATGAAATTATTGCATTCACACAGTTTCTAACTTTAGCTTCATCCTTTAACTTAGTTTACATATAAAATAAATAGCATTATTAGAAGATTATTAAAAGGCTAAAAACCTGTTTTTTCTATTGATATTTTATTGACCAAAAAAGCAATATATCAAAAAATGTAAATATCTTCCTTTGAAGTATTAGCATCAATTTGGAAAGATAATTAACTATGAATTGAATTTGACTTTAGAATTCATACAGTGTTCACCTGTCAAATAATATTGTACAGATACAAAATTATCAATGCTGATCCTAATGACATATATAAGGAAGGGGAGGGAGGGATGTGGGATCCCATAGGAAATGCTCTAAGAGTTGTGAGCATGTATATCCCTATCACTGTATATCTCAGTATGATTACAAAACACCAGTAAAACTATAAAAACGATATTTACACCAAGTGAACAATTTGTTATGTTTCATTTTTATTTTATCGAGTTCCTCTAATGATATTCTCTTTCTATATCAATCCCCATCCACCAAATCTCACAATGAATTTCATTGAGCAACATCTAGAGTTTTTGCTTTCATGAATAATAAAAAATTTAAAAGATACATTGTCTATTCTCAAGGAACTCATACTGATAAAACTAGCATATAAGCAAATCACTTCATTAAATACAGCAAATCTTATGTTAACAAAATACTCATGGTAAATGAAAGGATAGAGAAAGGCCCTTAAAGCACTCTTAGGTAGCAAGAGAAAGTGAGGTACCAAAAAAAAAAAAACCCATAAACAAACAAACAAAACCCAAAGGATCCTATTGTCTTTTAAAGGAAGGAAAGGATTCGGAAGAATAGCATAAAATATCTTCTCATATGCATCGCCCTACTAGTAAAAGAAATATTTAAGCAGTTGGAATGATTTGAAATCACTGAGTGCCAGACAGTTGAGAACTTTGAACAGAGCTGCAGCAATTGAAAGCCAGCACAATAACAGTTTAGTACTATTGTTCTTGTATATTTCTGCAGTTTAATCATTTTGCTCAATTTTCTTAACTTGATCTTTACTGATGTAGGGCAGCTGGCTTAGCATGTGGTGATAGGTGCTATTAATTTGTAAAATACATTACACAGCAACAACTTAAAAGAGTCAATAAAGTTATTGTACATCCTGACTCATCATGTCCTTGTTTAGATTAGCAGTGCATATTTTTACATATATTAGAACAGGACCAGAGAACTTTCTGTCATCAGTATGAAGAGACAAAGTTGACAAGTAGTAGTACAAAATCAACAGTGATAATCTGGTGAACAAATTCTATGGGTCACACCTTAGTCCTATTTCTATCATATATCACATGAGAAAGTATAGAATGATGATTACTAATAATAATTTTAAGAAATCCTTAACATTTTAGAGCACTTTAATGCACTTTTACAAATTCATCTTCCACAAGCAATCCTATCACATGAAATATACAAAATATACAAAACATCTCTGTTTTCCTATTGATAAGACTATGCAGAATATGTTGCTAAGAGCATGATGTAATCTAACAAAATCAAACCACTTTATAATTTTCATGGCTTGAATCTCAGTTTCTGGCCAAGATAATGAAGAATGACAACAGCCCAGAAATTTGCTTTAATTCAAAATACCTTAGGAACAGTCCTATCAAAAAAAAATGAAGTAAGATCCACCCATGCAACAGATTTTTTGAGTATCTGTGACAAACTGGGAACCAGGATACTTGCTAGAAATACAATACTACTACTACTAGTAATAGTAGTAGTAGTTGTAGCAGTAGTAGTAGTAATAATGATAATAATGATAGGTAAGAACCCTCAGGGAGTTTACATACTATTTGAGGGATATAGAAGAGGAATACAGAAATGAAAATGCAGAGAAAAATTGGGGGGATTTGAGGTCAGAGAGAAAACAGCATAAAAAGGATTTTAATACCTGTTAAGCAGCTTAGATCTCATACTAAAAAAATAAAATGTTTGAAAGGTTTTAGCAAGGAAGTGACAAAGCCAAATTTGTTTCTAGAATGATCATCCTGGATTCAAAAGGAAATGGTTTTGTGGGAATAGATGGAAAGCTAGGAGATACATGGAAAGGAGTGTGTAGGAGTTCAAGAAGTATAGAAAGGGATGGAAAGAATCAACCAAACTTCCTTACTTGACAGAACACACAGTAATAAGGAAGAAGGGTGAGTCAAATGATCCTCAAATGTCCAGCAGGTAATACTAAATGGGAAGTGATGTCATTCCCTATGAAAAAGAGTGTTACTGAAGGAAAACTTAAACCCTCTAGCACTATTTGTCTTTAGATGATTTTTAAAAATCACTAATTTTTGCTAAATTTTGAGGAGTTTTTTTGTTAGTTTGGGTAGATGTTGCTGTTTTTGTTTTATATTGGGGATTGAGCCCAGAGTCATTTTACTTCTGAGCTACCCTCCTAGTTCCTTTTATTTTGAAACAGGCCTCTAAATTGCTGAGGTTGGCAAGGAACCTGCCATCCTCTTATCTCAGTCTTCAAATGATGGGATTACATGGATGGGATGGGATTAAAACACCCAACAAAAGGCCCAGTTTAACAATATATTTTTCATTTCCCAGTAGCTTTGCTGTAGTTGACATCTCTGTCTGAATCCATGTAATGGGTTAAAACTGCTCTTCTGTGCAAAGTTGCCTTTCACTATCCCATCCCACACACATACACCCCATCCTCCAGAAGAAAGACACCTTTCTCTATCTCTCCTGCCCTCTGGAGAAAGGGTGCTTTCCACTGTCTTCCCTTGTCTCCAGGAAAAAGACATCCTTTGTACCCTATTAATTAACTGCAGAATTAGCTATTACTGGGAACAGGGACTACAAGAACATGAGTCATAAACTTTCTAATCAGTAACAATTCTTCACATTTACCTAAGAACCCAGGACATCTAGTGATTTACAGAGGATGGAAGCCTGTGCATCAGATACAAACAACCCTTAAACTTATAACTACCTGGCTAACCCCCTACCTAGTATACCAACTCAAAAATCCCTACATAAACCTTGCACCTACAATCACTAAGCAAGATATTTTCTTAGGACAAGAGTCCCTACCTTGTAACTTGCTTTCTTATTGCCCAAGAAAGTTCTTCCATGCCTTATTACTTCATCTGTCTAATATTTAGTTTCATGGGGAACAATGAGTTCTGGTTCATTTTGTGGTTAAAGGAGCAACATACGTCTTTGTCGGTTAAATTAAATGAGTATTTTTTCATACAGAGTTGCACAAAGTGTTATTATATTACTGTAACTCGTGTGTGTGTGTGTGTGTGTGTGTGTGTGTGTGTACCCATGTGCATGTGTGTGTGCTATTTGGGGTTAAACCCAGGTGAATTCTACCTTCAAGTTACACACTAGCTTTTTTTATGCCTTGTTTTTAAACAATCTTACTAAATTGCTAAGGCTAGACTCAAACCTGTAATCCCCTGTCTCAGCCTCCCAAGTACAGGCATGGACCACCATGCCTAGGACATTACTATAGTTCGATAGTTTGTGTTTCTTCCATTCTTTAAGATCAATAATTTTTAATGAATTCTACTATCTTTAGAACTTTGCAGATGCTCAGAAATGTTTATAGTAGGCATGAAAAATGAATGATTGAATGAATGAGCACATTACTGTAAATTATTTTAACTGATATTTAGATCATTCTGAGGGGAAGGAAAAGTAGATATGATAACATGGATTTTACAAGTGGGATTTCTGATACAGGATGGGTTGAGCACATGACCAAGGTTCCCAGCAGATTCACATGGTAGCAGAGGCTGGAATGCCACTCCTGTCACTCACACATCAATATCCCTCTCACTACACCAGCCTATTTCTTCCTTGCCACCACCTTTTCATTGCACCATTCCTGATGAAGAAATCCACACTCCAAATTAACACCAAGATGTGCACAAAATTTCCCCTTATTAAATTACTTGATATCATGGACCACTTCATAATTAAACTTGTCATAATTAAGGAGGGCAGGGAGTTGGTGAGTAGCTGTCCTCCATTTTGCACAGTAGGAAAAAGATGAGACTCAATGAATAGTTATCAGCACCCCATGACTGGTTTAACAGAACACACTGAAGAGAGTAGAACTGCTCTCCTCAGAGTCAAACATAACACATTTGTGATCGTTATATTGTGTGAATGCAGCCAGCAGAGAGAATAATGGTATCATTTCCACATAATCAAACCAGGGGTCAAATTCAGAACTGTCATGAATTTGGAGAGAGTTCTGAAGTCTCCACAGTTTTCACACAATATTTGGAGGAACTAACAACAACAAAAGCATACTCAAAGTAAAATTGTCATAATAAGTAGAAAAGTTTTTAAAGCTTTATACAGCTGTTTTTACTTTTCACTCACCTGCATATCTTAGATATTGAGGAGTTTCAGAGACATGCTGTTTATTTTTTTAAAAGTTCTTAAATACAACTATGTGTCAGGTAGTATCCTAGCTAGCTACAAAGGCAACTGAAACAAGGCTTCAACTACCTCGGGGCACTTAGAATAGTAGCACAGGTGGAAACAAAAGTCAAACAATTGAAGTCCAATATGATCCATTCAATACCAGAGGTATCCTGAGGAGTGGGATGAAAAGAGTCAGAAAGGTGGGATCAGAAAGGTGAGGGTGTGAAACCTGGTCAATGGTTTTGTGGACTGAACCACTCATTACTTTTTGAGTCATTCTGCCCATGTTTCTTTAAAGAAGACAGTAATAGCTGTTATTTCATAGATTATTAAAGAAATTACCTTTTGTTTTGAATGAATCAGAGACAGTTTCAGATTGTATATGAGATCTGGGCAACTTTTGGGCACATGTAATTTCTTAGGCAGTGATAGGAAGTTCTCTGGATAAAAGGAATGGTATGTAAAAATCAGTCACAGTGGAAAACAACAGAGTCATGAAACCTTGGAGATGCTCTTCATTGTTCACCTGTAGCTCAGCCTAAGCCTTCCTTCCAGCACTGGGGAACAGGATGACCCAATGTAGGAAAGAATCTGAAGTCTCTATTCTCTTCCTGCTTCCTATTTTATAGCCCACAATTCATGCCATTCATACAACCCAAATTGAAGGGCAAACAGATCCTTTTACTTTTGTTTACTCATTTTTAAGGTCCACAGAAATTTTCAACATTCTTGGCATACAAACTCTGTTCAGACTCTAAAGTGCACTCTCATTTATTTTCTCTCTCTCTCTCTCTCTACCCATACGTACATGTATATGCATACATATACGTAATGTGTGTGTATATATATATATACATATATATATAATATGTATGTATATGCATACACACATGTACGTAAATGTATGCATGGGAGAGAGAGAGAGAGAGAGAGAGAGAGAGAGAGAGAGAGAGAGAGAGAGAGAGAGCCCCTAACATCAGTCACCTGGAATCTGGGATGTAGAAGCAAAAAAAGTTATAAATGATTCCAAACAATGTAATAACTGAGAACTGAGAGAAAGAATAAAAATAAATCAAATAACCAAGACTACAGGCATTATTAAGATTACCAATGCCATCATTTGATAAGAATTATTAATTCTGAAACTATTTAGATGAATATGTATTTACTATTTTTAAACATTACTCTTTCTTATACCTATTCATTTGTTCAAAAAGTAAACACATTACTTTCTTATATCTATCTATTCATTTGTTCAAAAAGTAAACACACAAGCCGGGCGTGGTGGCGCATGCTTGTAATCCCAGCATTCGGGAGGCTGAGACTGGAGGATCCGGGTTCGAGGCCAGCCTCAGCCACCTAGTGAGGCACTCCTCAACTTAGTGAGACCCTGTTTCAAAATAAAGAATAAAAAAACAGGGCTGGGGGTGTAGCTCGGAGGTAGAATGCCCCTGAGTTCAATCCCCAGTACC
>PVLC010033363.1:0-17578 GCA_004027655.1 Graphiurus murinus | reverse complement strand
CCTCCGAGCCACACCCCCAGCCCTATTTTTTATTCTTTATTTTGAAACAGGGTCTCACTGAGTTGAGCGGGGGGGGGGGGGGGTGTCACTAAATAGTTGAGGCTAGTCGCGAACCTGCGATCCTCCTGTCTCAGGCTCTCAAGTGCTGGGATTACAAGTGCGTATCACCACGCCCAACTCCTCCTATTTTTAGAAGGAGGAAAACCCCAACTCACACACCTCCTCTCCTCCCCTCCTTTTCCTTCTTCTTCGCTGAGGATGGAACCCAGGGCCTCCCGCATGCTGGCCCTCAAATACCTCCTCATGGGGCGAAAGCCAGTTCCCCTGGGGTGAGGCATGAGCCACAAAGTGCAACCTCATTTCCCAGGGAACAGAGCAAGGTGGAGAAGATCAGGGCACAGCTGGCACCTTGCTGGTGTCCCACCCAGCCCGGGTCCCCAGGGATACAGGAGACTCGGAGTCAGGGAATAGCTGGCACCTTCCCGGTGTCCCACCCAGCCCCGGTCCCCAGGCCCGGGACCCCGAGTCTGAGGTCTGTGCCCCCCACCCCGACCCGCAGGCGCGCCCCGGAAGCAGCGGCGCGAGCGCACCACCTTCACGCGCAGCCAGCTGGAGGAGCTCGAGGCGCTGTTCGCCAAGACGCAGTACCCGGACGTGTATGCACGCGAGGAGGTGGCGCTCAAGATCAACCTGCCCGAGTCCAGGGTGCAGGTGGGCTGCTCCGCCCCCGGGCCCCTCCTCACCCTTCCCAGGACCTGCTGTGGGCCCTCCTCACCCGAGTGAGGGGAGGAGGCGGCGGGGCTTCAGCACACCGCACACCGGAGCAGCCTCGGTCCTGAAATGTCTCTGGTCCTCTCTCCTCTGGCTCCCTCTCACTCCTGCCTCAGGACCTGCTCACTCTCCGTTTCCTCTGAAGACCTTATTCCCCTAATTAGTACAAGGTTACCCGATACCTCGCTCAGTCAAACAAGGAGACCCAGACAGACCATAGCATTTTCTTTTTTGTTTGTTTTGGTGGTACTAGGGATTGAACCCGGGGCACTTTACTTCCTAGCTCCACCCCAAGCCCTATTTCATTTTATTTTTTGCTTTACTGGGGATTGAACCCAGGGGCATATGACCTCCGAGACATATCCCCAGCAACCCTCACCCCTCTTTTGCGGTATTAGGTACTAAATCCAGGGGCATTCTACTTCCGAGATAACACCCCAGCCCTATTTTTAATTAATTCTTTATTTGGAAACAGGGTCTTGCTAAGTTCCGGAGGGCCTCACTAAGTAGCTGAGGCTGGCCGCAAACCGGGATCCTCTGGTCTCAGCCTCTCAAGTACTGGGATTACAAGCGTGTGCCACCACACCCGGCTCCTAGCCCTTTATAAAGACTTTTACTTGGAAACAGAGTCTTGCTAAAATGATGAGTCTGGCCTTGAACCCACGATCCTCCTGTCTCAGCCTCCCAAGTACTGGGATTACAGGCATGTGCCACTACACTGGGCTTTTTATCTTTGTTTTGAAACAGGGTCTCCCTAGGTTGCTGCAAGTCTCTCTACATTGTTGAAGATGTCCTGGAACCTGTGATCCTCCTGTCTCAGCCTCCCCAGTACTGGGATTATAGGTGTGCACCACCACACTCAGCTTGACCATTTATCATTCATTCATTCATTCATTCATTCATTCATTCATTGTATCAGGGATTGAACTCTATCTCTGAGTTACCTCCCCAGTCCTTATTATTTTATTTTGTGTGTGTGTGGTACTGGGGATTGAACCCAGGGACATTCTACCTCCAAGCTACACTCCCAGCCCTTTTTGATGTTTTATATTTTGAAACACAGTCTCACTAAGTTGCAGTTTGGCTGGGACCTGCAATCCTCCTGTCTCAGCCTCCCAAGTACTTGGGTTTACAAGCGTGAGCCACATGCCTGGCTTACGTTTTGTTTTGAAACAGAGTCTCACTGGGTCGATGAGAGTCTTGCTGTGTTGCTGAGGCTGTCCTTGAACCTGCGATCCATCTATCTCAGCCTCCCATATACTGGGATTACAGGTTGTGTGCCACCATGCCTGGCGTTGAGTGAGCGTATATATGTGTGTATACTTGGATGGATGGGTAGATGAATGTGTGTATAGATGACTGCACGAATGGAGGAGTATATGTATGGATGTATGAGTATATGCATGGATGAATGTTTTATTGAAAGAATGGATGAGACAGGCATTGTGGCGCATGCCTATAACCCCAGTACTTAGGAGGCTGAGACAGGAGGATCACAGATTTGAGGTCAACCTCAGCAATTTAGTGAAACCCTGTTTTAAAATGAAAAATAAAATAGGGCTGGGGATGTAGCTTGGAGGGAGTATGCCCCTCTGCTCAATCCCTAGTGAAAAAAAAAGGATGGATTAATTTATGTATATATGATTGGATGGGTAAATTTATCTAGGTATGTATGAATGATTGATGTGTTATGTATGGGTGAATGTGTATGTATATACATATGTATGTATATATGCATGATCAAATGTGTGTATGAGTGTGTAGGTGTGATGTATGTGTACATACATGCTTGGATGGACAGATGGAATCATGGATGAACAGGCGTCCCATAATTGGATGCAAAGCGGAGATGTGCTGACTCCGGTACCTATTGCCAATAAGCGTCATCATGCCTATAATCCCAGTACTTGGGAGGCTGAGACAGGAGGATCACAGGTTTGAGGACAGCCTCAGCAATTTGGTGAGACCCTGTTTCAAAATAAAAAACAAAAAAAGGGCTGGGGGTGTACCTCAGTGGTAGAGTGCCCCTGGGTTCAATCCCCAGTCCTACCCGCACACACGCAGGCACGAACACTCCTGGTCATTCCTGGGCACCCGAGGGCTACCTTGGTTTCCTCCACGCTTACTGACCACAGTCTCCCCTCTCCCCCAGGTTTGGTTCAAGAACCGTAAGGCTAAATACAGGAAAATGGAAGGCAAATTGTTTGTTCTATTTCTACCTTTTTATTTCTTTTGTTTTAGGATGCTCTCTTTTGTTATCTTATCTTTTTGTGGTGCTGGGGATGGAACCCAGGGCCTTGTGCATGCCAGGGAAGCCCTCTAACCTTGAACTACATACCCACCAGCCCCTCCCTTCCCTTCCCTGTTCCTGGCCCTTCCCTTCCCCTCCCTTACCCCTCCCTTCCCCTCCCTTGCTCCTCTCTTGCCCCTCCTTCATCCTTCTCTTCCCTTCCCCTCCCCTCCTCTCCCCTCCCTTCCCCTCCCTCTGTCCCTTCCCTCCCTGGTCACTGTGACCCTGAGTTCAATCACTATTACCAGAAAAAAAAAACCAACTCACAAAACCCCCTAAACAACAACAGATGCACATTGTAATAATGAGTGAAAGAAACCAGGCAGGAGGCAGTACAAGCTGTAAGATTCTGTGTATATAAATTCTAGAAAAGATAAAACTATATGGGGCAAAAAGCAGAGAAGTGGTGTGCACGTATGCCTTTATTAGCTTGTACCTAACAAAGATGTATGATTACAATGCACCAATTAAATAAAATGAAAAATAATAAAAAAGCAGAAAAGTGATTCCGGGAGCTCGGAATAGCCAATGGAATTTCCTGAGCAAAAGAAGGAATTTTTTTTTTTTTTTGGTATTGGGATGGAACCCAGGGGCATTCTACCTCTGAGCTACACCCTCAGCCCTATTTTTTATTCTTTATTTTGAAACAGGGTCTCACTAAGTTGAGGAGGGCCTAAGTAGCTGAGGCTGGTTGAGAATCTGGGTCCTCCTGTCTCAGCCTCCCAAGTACTGGGATTATAAACTTGTGCCACCATGCCCAGCTAATACTTAATAATATCTTTTGCTCCTATTTTTATCAACAAATTTGAATTAACTTATTTTTTAAGAATTTAGGTCGCATGAACTGAATGGTATTGTCGTGGGATAGCACGATACTTTCTGTGGGTTCCTGGCCTCTGTGGTGAAAAGAATTTCAACACGTGCCAGTCAGGGACAAAGGCAGGAGTTTTATTCAGGAAAGCAAGGGACTCCAGGGAGAAGACAGGTGAGAGGAGATCATCCAGGCTTGGAGGGAGAGGGAGAGGGAGAGGAAGAGAAGAAGGAATCTTTTGGGGGCTACAAACATTCTCTCTCTTGATTGTGATGGTTACATGACTACGTGGAGGTGTAGGTTAGAGGTAGGACACCTCTGGCTTCAACAGTATCTGGCAGATAGTAAAAAAAATGTGTTTGAATTTCTCTGTTTCTCCCTCCTTCTATCTTACTGAAACCGAATTTCAGTACTTGCCCCAATCTGTCAAATATATGGGACAAACCTTTGGGAAGATGGAAAAATAAAATTTCCTTCTAGCAAATTGGAAACACCAGTGAACTTAAGCATTCAAGACCAAAAAAACTGGGTTCTCCCTGAACACAAGAATCATGTCCCTTTTAAGAGTTAGATTTTCTGGTAAGGTGTGATTATCAGAATGGACATAATTCAGCAGTTTGTGGTGGTGCACACTTGTAATGCCATGCTTGGGAGGCTGAGACAGGAGGATCACAGATTCTAGAACAGCTGCAGCAATTCAGTGAGGCCCACTGCAACTTAGTGAGACCCTGTTTCAAAATAAAAATAAAATAGGACTGGGGTGTAGCTCAGGAGTAGAAGGCCCCAGGATCCATCCCCAGCAAAACACACACACACACACACACACACACTCCATGTCTCTGTGTCCTGGGTTGGTTCTTTCCAGACCCACGGGGACCAGGTCTTCAGGTCTTCATTCCTTTGGGTCAGTGATTGATCAGAGCATGTTATTTGTTAACAGGAGAGAAGGAGAAAGGGAGGAGGAAAAATGTCAGCTTTGGAGCCGGCCATCTGTTAGCTGCTGGGTCTGAAGCTCAGAAGTGGCCCCTGTTATGTTACATACTTCGTGCCTCCACTTCTTCTGTCTGCCCCTCCCTGTGCGCCTCCCTCTCTCTCTCTCCTCTCTCCCTTTTCTGGGAATCACATCTGAGCCCCCTCTCCCCCACCCGAGTCCTGATTTAAGTCCCTTTCATTCCTGCTTGGACTCTCTTCCTGGCCTCTTCCTGCCCCTGTCCCAGCAGAGCTCTGGGTCTGAGGCTGGGGGTGGGCAGGGGAGACTTTCTGCCTACAACCATGATTCTGTATGTGTGTGTATGTGTGTGTGTGTGTGTGTGTGTGTGTGTGTGTGTGTGTGTGTTACTGCGGATTAAACCCAGGGACCTGCTGAGGCTGGCTTCACACTGTGATCCTCTCACTGCAGCCTCCTGAGTTGCTGGGATTACCTGGGATTACAGGGGTGTGCCACTGAGCCCGGGCAGGAATCTCCAAGCTACACCTCCAGCCCTATTTTGTTTTGAAACAGTCTTGCTAAGTTACTGAGGAACACATTAAATTGCTGAAGCTGGCCTCAAACTTGGCTTTTTTTTTTTTTGCAGTACTGGGAATTGAACTGAGGGGCATTCTACCTCTGAGCTACATCCCCAGCCCTATTTTTTTTTCTTTATTTTGAAACAGGGTCTCACTAAGTTGTGGAATGCCTCATTAGGTAGCTGAGACTGGCCGTGAACCCAGGTCTTCAGGTTTCAGCCTCCCAAATGCTGGGAATACAAGCGTGGGCCACTATGCCCAGCTGTCCTCAAACTTGTGATCCTCCTGTCTTAGCCTCCCAAGTCCTGGGATTGATTATAGGCATGCTGCACTGTGCCTGGCTACATCCACGGTTCTCAAAGCCTAGGCTCTTGATGTCCCAACAGTTCAGTGTCACCCGGGACTCACTAGAAATGTACGTTCCCAGGACCCATGCCAGGTCTGCTGAGTCAGGAACAATGGGGGGAAGCCCAGGAATCTGGGTTTTATTTTTGTTTTCATCATTGTTATTATTATTTTTGCAGTATTGGGGATTGAACCCAGGAGCACTGTTCCACTGAGCAATATCACTGTGGTGCCCTGTCTAGGTGTGGAAAAGGGGAACTGTGTGCTGTGCATGGGCGGAAGGGGGAAATGAGGTAGGATCAAAGAAACAAAAGAAATCAGTAGGAAGGAGAAAAACTGGGAAAGAAAGAGGAACTGTAAACCGGGCATGGTGGCCCACACCATCCAGTACCTGGGAGGCTGAAACAGGAGAATTGATGGTTCAAAGACCAGCCTCAGCAAGTAGTGAGACTCTAAGCAACCTAGGGAGACTTTGTTTCTAAGTAAAAATAAAATAGGACTAGGGGTATAGTTCAGAGGTTGAATGCCTCTGGGTTCAATCCCCAGTACTACACACACACACACACACACACACACACACACACACACACAGAAAAAAAATAGGGCTGGGGACCTAGCTTGGAGGCAGAATGCCTGTGGGTTCAATCCCCAATAGCACACACAGACTACTAAGTTTACACTTATGATAAATTTATAGTAAAGAGATCTATTTATTGTGTTTCATTTTGCATTTGGTTTCCTTTTTAATTTTTATTGGCAATAATAAAATTTCTCTCAGGACTGAGCATAGTAAATTTACTTCTTCCCTGATGCAAGTTCTCAGGGTCCTAGACACAAACCAGAAGTTGGGTCTAATGTTTATTTATTTTTTGTACTGGGTATTGAACCCAGGGGCATTCTACCTCTGATCTCCACCCCCATCCCCCCATCGCACTTGATTTTTTTTAGTTTGAAACAGGGTCTCACTAAATTGCTGAGGGTCTCACTAACTTGTTGAGGCTGTCCTCCAACCTGCTATCCTCTTGTCTCAGCTTCCCAGTTCCTGGGATTACAGGCATGCGCCACTGGGCTTGGCTGAGTATAACATTTAGCTACAGATGGCTCTGAGGAACCCAACTCAGGGGTCCCTGTATAAACCAGAAGTTGGTTCATTCCCTCTAAAGAAGAAATCTGCAGGTGAACCCCTGAGTGCCCGGGAGACCTCAGCCCAGGGGCAAATCCAGACCTTAAACCAAAACCATCGTCCTGCCAACGTGTCCTGGGCTCTCCCGTGCTTAGGCATGTGGGGGTAACTTTGAGAATGAACAGCTAGAGAAGGGCCAGATAAGACTTGGGGAGCCAGGAGGAGGAGGCTGTGGATCTTGGGGCAGGTGACATGGTGGCCGGAGAGGGGCAGCCTGGGAGGTGGGGGGTGTAACCCTGCACATGACAGAAGGGCTCCCAGCACTGGAAAGGAATGAAGGCAACCCTGGGGACTGGCTGGGTGGCTGCAAGTCCTCGGATAGGGACCCCTGGAAAAAGCCGGGTTGCCCTAGACCAGAGCCCTAGAGAGGGATGGAGGCCAACTTGTTCGGTGAGGTTTCCCAGTGCCTAGCACAACACCTGCACGTGCAGTAGGTAGTCAATAATGAAAGAGTTAATCAATCTTACAGGGGTGGGTAATCTTACAGGGTGGGGCAGGGTGGGGCAGGGTGGGCTCCACTGGGCTAGGATTTAAGCCAAAGGTCCCTGCTCACATGAAGGAGCAGAAGCCCAAGAGCCTCCAAGGGCAGGATGCAAGAACCCGGTCGTTTCCAGGGTGAGTTGGGGCTGGGGCCCAAGGACCTGGGCTGCAGGGGGAAGGTGGGCTCCTGAGGCTGAGGCTGTGGGGTGCAGGTCTAGACATCCAGAGAAGAGCTTAACTTGTACTGTAATCCCAGTACTGGGGAGGCTGAGACAGGAAGATCCCAAGTTTGAAGTCAGCTGTGGGGGGCCAGCCCTTGAGGCAGCAGGGTTGAGGGTCCCTCAGTAGATGTGGATCGAGACAAGGTCGAGAGATTATGCTCCACCCAATGCAGTGTTGAAGCGCATCTGTTTATTCCATCTTAATAGCAGTTTTATACTGTCTTTTACTATGAGGCATAGAGAACAGGAATTTTTATAGACTTGTTTCTCCTAAAGTTGTGTGGGTACATCTTTAACTAGAAGAGTTCATTTCCCATAGTATTTGATGGGACTAAGAAAACAGCAAAGGTTACAGAATACAATACGTATATACAAATTCTTTTTTTTTTTTTTTTTGTGGTACTGGGGATTGAGCTCAGCAGCATTCTACCTCCGAGCTACACCCCCAACCCTATTTTTTATTCTTTATTTTGAAACAGGGTCTCACTAAGTTGTGGAGTGCCTCACTAGGTAGCTGAGGCTGGCCGAGAACCTGGATCCTCAGGTCTCAGCCTCCCAAATGCTGGGATTACAAGTGTGTGCCACCACGCCCGGCTCTATATACAAATTCTTTTAGTACAAAACAGTGCTAAAGGTTAACAATGGAGAGGAAACTCTATTCATTAGATTAAATCTTCACTAGTTGCTCAGTTCCTGTCAGGCAGCTTGGGAGTTAGTTAATGTGTGGTGAAGACAAGGGGGAAGGTGGACAAACTACCTGTCTTAAAGCTTTCTTTACTCATAGAGAAAATAGTAAACCTAAGTTTCTTTGGTTTAGTAGCTAAGCTTGCAAAGTCCATTTCCTGAATGTTTGTAAAGAGATTAATGAATATCTCTGAGACAAGCTGAAGGCATTATCTTTTTTAGCTAACATTGAAGAATCACAATCCGTCCAGCCATCTTGTGTTTCTAAGAAGTTTTTCTTTATAATTAATGTGAAAGCAAAACCCAAGGCACCCCAAACTTCCAGAATAACATAATGCAAAGTGGGATAGGCTACGCATTCCTTCTTTTGGAATCGTCTGCCTTGCAGGGTTCCAAGGGACCGAGCCATGCTCAAGATCCAGCTATTAAGGTGAAGTCTCAGTCAGCTTTAGCAACTTAGTGAGACAGTTTCAAAATAAAAAGTAAATTAAAGCTGGAAGTGTAGCTTGGAGGTAGAGCCTCCCTGGGTTCAATACCCAGTACGAAAGGGCAGAGGTGGGGGGGAACTTTGTGTCTGGGGCTGAGCTGAGGAGGTCTGCTCCCCTTCAGCCCTCCTTGGGAGTGAGGGGTGGGAGTGAGGCATCAGCCTGGGTGCTCTGGGGTGAGGACCCCACCCTGCCTGCCCCGCTGGGACGAGGGCCTTGAAATAATATGGGAACAGTTTTCAGGCCCATTTCAAAAATGTGGACATTGAGGCTGGTGGCGGTGCTGGGCCTGGGGCTGGGAGGCGGACCCAGGTGCTCTGACCCCAGGTGCTGGTCCAGATGTCCCTGGGCTGCATCCCTCCTGCTGGCCTGGCTGGGGGAGGGGTGTCATTGGGGGGTGGCTAGGGGCTGTCTGTGAGGCTTCTCTGATCTATTTCCCTCCTTTTCCAGTTTCCTCGCTTTACTCAGACCCTCCAAAGTCTTCAGGCCCTCCAGTGCCTCCAGATGCCCTAGTGCCGTCATTTCTCCCAGGAGCTCCAGGCCCCCAATTCCCCCTACATCTTCCAGTTCCACCAGGGAACCCAAGTTCTTCAGTGAACCCAGGTCCCCCAGGCTCCTCCTTGTCCTCGGGGTCCTCCGTGTCCCCGGACTCTTCCTTGTGGGCAGGCTTCTCTGTGTCAACGGGCTCCTCCAGGTCCCCGGGCCCCTCCGTGCCCCCGGGCCCCTCCGTGTTTCCGGGCCCCTCTGTGTTTCCAGGCCCCTCTGCGTTTCCGGGCCCCTCTGCGTTTCCGGGCCCCTCTGTGTTTCCGGGCCCCTCTGTGCCCCCAGGTCCTCTGAGTCCCCCAATGAGGCAGCGGCAGGAGCGCACTGTCTACTCTAAGGAACAACAGCAGATACTGGAAGAAGAGTTTAAGAAGAAGAGGTGCCCGACCTACCAGGACCGGATGGCTCTGGCTGAAAGGCTCAACCTGAATGAGCGCCAGATCCAGGTATGACCCCATCCCCTGGCCTTCCTCTCTGAGTCCCAGGGGCCGCTCCCCACCACTGGCATTGGCCACTGAGGGCCTGGCTGCAGGGTCACCTGAGAACCCCTCGCTGCAGGCTAGGTGTGGGGTGCAGAGAGGCCCTGGGCTCCTCCAGATCACAGCTGGCAAGACTGCAGCCCGAGTCCTCCTTCAGCTCTTGGCTGACACAAACCACCCAGGCTACTGCCCTACTGGTCTCCTGGTCAGGAAATCAGGCCCCCTGGGAAGCCCAAATTCCTTCCAGCCCACGCTCCCGGTTCCCCTGGGCTCCTGGATGCCAGGTCCCGCCTGCTCCTCCATTTCTCCCCTTGGCCTCCTCCGGAGCTCCAGGAGCTCTAGATAAGGGTAGATTGTGTGGAAAGGTGTGAGGCCCTCCCTTCCTTCCCAGTAGTTTCCCGTCTGGGGTGGAGGTCTCTCCCTTTAACATCATCTCCCTGTTTTCTTGATCCCTTCAGGTCTGGTTTAAGAACCGCCGAGCCAAAGAAAACCGGCAGAAAGCTCTTCAACAACTTCATCAACAACAACCTGAGCTGGGTGGGACAGGGCAAGGCCTGGGCGCGGGCAGGGCCAAAGCAGTGCCAGCCAGCACCAGAGCCAACACGAGAGCCAGCGCCGTGCCCAGAGCCCCCAAAGACGTGAACTCGATGCCCAGCGCTGCCAGTACTGATCCCCTCCCACCCAGGACCCCAAGGCTCTGCGACTTTGGTCTACCCAGCCATTCTAGTGTGCTCCCAGTAGCGGGACCTACCTTCTCCAGCCACGGTCAGGATGTTGGGGTCCCCAATCAGAGCTCTGGGGTCTCTGGTCAGGACTTGAGGGTACCCGATCAGGGCTTTGGAGCCCCCAATTGGGGCTTGGGCGTCTCCAGTCAGGACTTGAGGGTACCCGATCAGGGCTTTAGCGCCCCCAATTGGAACTTGGGCGTCTCCGGTCAGGACTTGAGGGTACCCGATCAGGGCTTTAGCGCCCCCAATTGGAGCTTGGGCGTCTCCGGTCAGGACTTGAGGGTATCCAATCAGGGCTTTAGCGCCCCCAATTGGAGCTTGGGCGTCTCCGGTCAGGACTTGAGGGTACCCGATCAGGGAATCTGGAGTCCCCAGTCAGCCCTTTCGGGTCCCAGGTCAGGACTGGAGGGTACTCAATCAGAGCCTTGGGGTCTCCAATCAGGACTTTGGGGTTCCTGGTCAGACCTTGGTGGTTCCAAGTCAGAGCCGTGGGGTTCGTGATCAGGCCTTGGGGGTCCCTGCTCAGGCCTCGGAAGTCCTGGGACGTAGCGCCCTAGTGGATGCTCCCACAGCTACAGCCGCAGACTGGTCTCAGAGCTCCTATGGATCTGACCTCTCATTGAACCTCGAGCTAATCCCGGACTTCACAGAGTTGATTTCAGCCTTGGACCCCTTTGAGGAGCCCCTGGCCTCCACCATGACATCTGGGCAGTCATAGGTGTCTTTGAGGACAAGGACAAATCATGCCGGGACAGTTCTTAATCTTAAAATGAGGCCACTAAGACCCATCATCGCCCTGCTGGACACGGCCGCCTGCCTTTGCACTGAGTAGCTCTTGCTGTGGATGTCCTCACCTCACCATGTGCAGGAGCAATTCTGTGGGTTCCCAGTGGAATCGCTGTTTGTGCGTGGGATTCCTTTGTCCATGCTGCCCACCAGCTCTCAAAGGGGCTCTGGCCCCGCCCCGCCAGACCGCTGCTCAGGACCCTGAAACTGTAAGGTTCACCCATCTGTTTCAGTGTTCGTTTCCTGATGTTTGAGAGGTTGACACAGTCTCACCAGGATATTAAAGACTCTTCTTTTATGTCTACTTTTAAGAGTTTGGTTCTGTACATATATTTATGGTTTCTTAATATTCTTTTGGCAATTAGTATATTGTACCTATCTCTATTCTATGACTTGTCCTTTTACTGAATAAAAAAATTTGGTGGAAAGAAACTTTAATGTCTTTTTTGTGTGTGTGTGTGGTACTGGGGATTGAACTCAGGGGCATTCTACCTCTGAGCTACATCCCCAGTCCTATTTTTTTTTTATTCTTTACTTTGAAACAGGGTCTCACTAAGTTGCAGAATGCCTCACTAGGTAGCTGAGGTTGGCAGCAAACCCGGACCCTCCTGCCTCAACCTCCCAAATGCTAGGATTACAAGCGTGTGCCACCACACCAGGCTTCAAATCCAGTTTTCCATCTTTCCCAGGAAACCCAGCTCTGAGGTGGCTGAGTCCCTATGGGCATCCTGGTATAATGGTCTCACTTGCCTATAGATTTTTTTTTTTGTTTTTTGATAGTACTGGAGCTTGAACCCAGGGGCATTGGGACATTCTACCTCAGAACTACACTCCCATCCCTTTTTTTTTTTTAAAAAATTTGAAACAGGGTCTCACTAAGTTGCAAAGAGCCTCATTAAGTTACTGAGACTGGCTTTGAACCTGCAATCCTTCTGCCTCAGCCTCCCAAGTACTGGGGTTAAGAGTGTATGCTACTATGCCTGTTTTATTTATTTTGTGGTGTTGGGGATTGAACCCAGGGGTATTCTACCTTCGAGTTATACCCCCTGTCAAATTTTATTTTATTTCGAAACAGGGTCTTGTTGAATTGCTGAGAGCCTCACTAAGTTGCTGTGGCTGGCTTCCAACCTGCAATCCTTCTGTCTCAGCCTCCTAAGTAATGGGATTACAGGCTTGTGCCACCACACCCAGCTTTATTTTTTGTTTTTAAAACGGGGTTTCACTAAGTTGCTGCAGTCCTTGCTAAATTGTAGAGCCTGGCCTTGAGCCTGTGATTCTCCATCTCAGCCTCTCACATACTGGTTTTACAGATGTGTATCACCATGTTATCATACCCTGGGGCTGGGAAATAGGGAGGGTGGTTCTTCAGGGCCCTCCAGACAAAGGAGAACGAAAATGGATTAATTTAGTAATGAATGGATAAGGTTTGTACATGCCCTGATTAGCTTAACTGAACGAGAAAAGATTAATTCTATTGTATTTTACCTTTTTTTTTTTTTTTTGCAATACAGGGGATGGAATACTGCAATGTTCTGCCAGTGTGCTACACCCTGAGCCCTTTTTATTTTTTGAGGTAGGATCTCTCTAAATTGCCCAGGCTGACCTTGGGCCTTTGACCTTCAGCTTCTTGAGTGGCTGGAATTATAGACATTGACCACTGCACTTCACTAGTCTTTTATTTTTGAACACTTTATTAGATTGTATCTTTTTTTTTTTCCGGTGGTACTGGGGATTGAACTCAGGGTCATTCTACCTCTGAGCTACACCCCCAGGCCTATTTTTTATTCTTTATTTTGAAACAGGGTCTCACTAAATTGTGGAGGGTCTCAGTAGGTAGCTGAGGCTGGCCGCGAACCCGGATCCTCCTGTTTCAGCCTCCCAGGTATTGGGAATACAAGCATCCACCACCACGCCAGGCTTTAGACTGTATCTTTTAAGGGTTTTTTTTTTTTTTTTTTTTTTTTTAGTGCTGGGGATGGAATAATCCCAGGGCCTCATGCATGCTAGGCAAGGGCTTTTCTTTTCTCTCTCTCTTTTTTTTTTTTTTTTTTCAGTACTTGGGATTGAACCCAGGGGCATTCTACCTCCGAGTTATATCCCCAGTCCTATTTTTTATTCTTTATTTTGAAACAGGATCTCACTAGGTAGCTGAGGCTGGCTGTGAACCCGGATCCTCCTGTCTCAGCCTCCCAAGTGCTGGGATTACAAGTGTTCGCCACCACACCTGGCTAGGCAAGGGCTTTTCCACTGAGTCACACACCCTTCCCTTTTATTTTATTTTTTAATTTTGAGTCTGAGTCTCTCTAAGTTGTCTAGGCTGGCCTGGAAATTTTGATCCTCTTGCTTCAGTCTTCTCACTAGCTGTTTCTTTTTTTTGTGTGTGTGTGGAGCTGGGGATTGAACCCAGAGGCATTCTACTGCTGAACTACACCCCTAGCCCTATTTTATTTTTCACTTGGAAACAGAGTCTCACTAAATTGCTGAGGTCCCACTAAGTAGCTGAGACTGGCTTCAAGCCTGTCATCCTCCTGTCTCAGTCTTCCACATTTGGTATTACAGGCGTGTGCCACCACGTCCGGCTGCCATTTCATCTTTCTAAAATTAAACAATCCCAGCCCTGCTCAGCCCGTTCTGAATCTGAGAATTTCACCGACTTGCGAAATGCTCTAACACTTCTTGTAATCCCAGACTGTATTCTGAGCACCTCTCATGGAAGCATCTGGGCCTGCTGCCCAGCTCAGGCAGGAGGGAGGAAGTGACTTCCTGAAGGCAGGTCTTGGTTTATCCCCATATCTCTGTCCTCCCCCAGGATTGTATCATAGCAAGAATTTTCTTTTGTGGTTATAGGAAAACAAGAAAAGGCACCAGTACTCAGAAGTACTCAGAAGGCTGTGACAGGAGGATCGCAGGTTTGAGGCCAGCCTCAGCAACTTAGTATGACTCTGTTTCAAAATAAAAAATAAAAAGGCCTGGGAGTGTAGCTCAGAGGTAGAATGCCCCTGGGCTCAACCCCCACTACCAAAAAAAAAAAAAAAGCATCAAATTGCCCCTCGACCAGATCATTCAAGTCATCACTGTTGATAACTAGATCCTTGGTGACTTTCCTTGGGTGGTTTCCATCTTGCAGCCTCGTCACCTGAGCCCAGGTGTGCTGCTCCCCAGCCTGGCTGTAGGCCAGGAGGGCAGGGGCACCTCACCTGGCTCACCTGCAGCCTGCTCACAGATGCCTTCCATCCACCTAGACAGCCCAAGCTCCAGGCCTGCCAGGACCTGCTGGGTTCCTGCAGGATCTCATCCCAGGGAGGCCTCTTGGCTTAATACTTGCTTCTTCTTAGATGCTTGGATCTATTTTTTGCTTCTGCCCATCTGGGTTGGCCCTGGTGTTAGTTTGGTGGTCGTGTAATGGTTTCTTGTCCTCAGCCCATACAGAAAGGTGAGCTGGGACAACCTTTAATTGCAATGCTTAAGCAAATTTTTATTACAAACAGAGACAAAGAGAGAGAGAGAGAGAGAGAGAGAGAGAGAGAGAGAGAGAGAGAGAGAGAGAGAGAAAGAGAAAGAGAGGGGGGGGAGGAGAGGGAGCAGAAGGAAAAATTCACACTGGGCATGATGAAGAGCTCAAACTGGAACCAAGGCTCTGCCCTTTGCTGAAAACAATGATCTTATATAAGGTGTCTGCTGCCTTTCTTATTTCGTTGTCATAGTACTCAGCTTGGAGTAGGGCAAGGCTGAACTCTGTAAGGAGCACCTTGTTTTAACCTTTTAAATGCCTGCTCTGCTTTGGGACAAGGCATGGTATGAAATCATCTACCCATAATAGGATCACTGGGATTTTGCATTTCTAGCAAGTTCCCAAGGGATGATGCTGCTGTTTGGGCACCACAACTTTGCTCATGGCTTAAAATCCAGGCTCTCAAACTTGCCATACATTAGAACTGATGAGGCAGAATAGAAGAAATAAAAATTTAGGTAGAAGAATTTGGGAAGCTGAGACCAGAGGATTTGGGTTCGTGGCCAGCCTCAGCTACCTAGTGAGGCACTCCGCAACTTAGTGAGACCCTGTTTCAAAATAAAGAATAAAAAATAGGGCTGGGGGTATAGCTCGGAGGTAGAATGTCCCTGAGTTCAATTCCCGGTACTGAAAAAAAAATTAGGTAGAAAGGAGATAGATTTGGAAGGAAAGGAAAAGGTGGTTTCATTTTAATAGAGCTTGTTTATCCTTAAATAGCCAAGCCTCTTCATAAAGGGCTGGCTCCACATTAAAAATTCCTGAGGTGAATAAATCCCGAGAGAGCATCACTTTTAGTCAGAGCTCCATTTGCCTCAGAAAAGATCTCAAAAAGGAAGTCATACCTGTTGTAAGAAGGACTCTATACCCCTAGAGCCCCAGACTTCATGTCTCCACTCCCAGAGAGTCCTACCAAGGAAAAAATTCTCACTTTTTAAAAGAGCAAGGGTGGAGGGAACACCATCCTTTGCTCTGGCCTTCCCCATTCTCTGCCTTAGACCTCTGAGTCAACTTCTCTCCCGGTGTCATACATAACAGGGATCGGGGAGATCTCTCTCTCTCTCTCTCTCTCTCTCTCTCTCTCTCTGTAATCCCTGGGATTTTTGAAGTGTCCTGCTCCTTTGAATATGTAACTTTGCTTTCCTTGAATTAAACATCTGCCTTTGTCCCTGACTGGGGCTTGTTGAAAGTCTTTTCACCACAGAAGCCAAGAACCCACAAAAGTTATTGTGCTGATCCAGGACAGAACCACATGAGTGTTTCAACATTCCCACACCCAGGCCAGCTAAGCGGTGTCTGGGGGTGGGACCTGGAGGTGCTGTGTTTTGAGGCTCCCAGGTGATTTTAATGGTCACCATGTGTGTTCAAATCCTGACAAACTCTAGAGAATAGACGCACTATGAAAGAGAATTCAAAATTGAGCCAGGCATGGTGTTGCATGCCATGGTGTTGCATGACTGAGAGAGGAAGATGGCAGGTTCAAGGACAGCCTAAGCAACATAGTGAAACTCTCAGCAATCTAGCGAGTCCCTGTTTTCAAACAATAAATTACAAAAGGGCTGGGAGTGTAGCTCAGAGGTGGAATGCCCTTGAGGTCAATCCCCGGTACACACACACACTAAAAGTTTTTTTACAGGAAATAACTTGAGACTAGTTTTTATTGTTTCTTTGAGGTCCCATGAACAGTAGGGTTAGATCAAACTGGAGGTCTTTCAGGGGTACCTGGGAACTGGGAGAGACCTTCCTGTCCACAGACCTGTTTTAATGGAAAGTGACCACTAGGGGGCAACAGCAAACCATCGGTCCAGCTCCAGGTTGCAGTGGTGGAGGCTTGGTCCTGGGGTCACCCAGGGACAGCCGAAAGGGTGCTGTTAATCTCAGGGGTGAATGGGGAGAGACATTTCATATCCAAGTGGCAGAAAAAGCCACAGCGGCTGGAGATGTAGCTGCAAGGTCCTCAGTTTGGTCACCAGCACCTGAAAAAAAAAAAAAAAAAAAACAACCCCACAGAGGTAGCATTATATTTCTTTCTATTACTGTAAATGTAAGCTAAAATCAGAAACCATTAATTTGCCAGGATTTGGAACCATGGCTTATGAGATTTAAATCAGAACAACTCCAGGAAATGAATGGGCAACATGTACTAATCTCTAAAGTATACATATTTTATTAGCTGCAAGTTCCAGTCCTGGGTATATGTGCACTAAACAGAATTGTCCACCAAGAGATACAAATGTGCATTATAAGCCAGCCATGGTGAGAACTTATCCCTTGACTGTATATTAAATAATTGGAATTACTTTGAGGCAGAGGACTTAACAAACAAAAAAAAAAGAGAAGGAAATTGATTTTTGCTGCCTGACGTGGCCTTGGTGTAAAGCAGAGAATGGAGATTTGTTTTGCAGATGGGAAGGAAAATGGGCAAAGATCTGAGTATTTGGGTTTCTTCCCTCCTGAGAAGTAAACAGTGGTGCTGCCTGATGCAGACTCTTCCTCACAGTGACAAGTGGCCACCCGGATTAATCGATTTAGTGTCCACTGTGACTGGTGGACCCTGCGCTAGACATCCTCTGCTGTCTAGGCTCCATGTTTGTGTCCTGTAGGTTCTGTAACCTATTACTCATTGCCACAAGACACAAATTGGTGCTAGATTGTGCTTGGATTCTGGAGCTTTAAATCTGGCACTATGTTTAGTAAATATCTATAACTCTCTTGTCCCTTATCTGGGGAATACTCTCTGTCTATTGTCTAGATGGTA
>PVLC010033362.1:0-17564 GCA_004027655.1 Graphiurus murinus | reverse complement strand
TAGCGGAGATTAGTTTTCTTTCAGATGTCCCAGGAGTTGACCCAGCTAACACCGTCACACCATCCTGGGACCCGTTTCAGCCAGCTGTCAGGTTTTGTTTTAACTTTGTGCTTTTGTTGTTTTCGATCTTAAATTAGGCACTTTAAACATGTGGAAGAGTTCACATAATGTCATTCCATTTCTGGCTTCTCCTGAAAACCAAAGAAAACAAACAAAAATACCTTCAATGATTGGCATCTACATTTCAACCAGGATTCAAGCAGTTGGGTCTGAGGTAGGACTCAGGCCATTTCAGGCTCAGAAAGTCCTCTCCAGTTAGCTACACCTCCAGCTGACCTCCCTCACTCTGGTACAGGACACAATTGCCCCTGCAGGCATTTGCATTTGTAAATTTTGGGTTAGACCCAGACAACTCTGCCTATTTTACACTTTTTTTTTTTTGGCGTGTGGTGCTGGGAATTGAACCCAGGGGCCTTCTACCTCCAAGCCCTATTTTATTTTTTATTTGGAAACAGCATCTCCTAAGTTGCTGAGAGCCTCGCTAAGTTGCTGAGGCTGACTTGGAACACCTGGGATCCTCCTGTCTCGGCCTCCCAAGTACTGGGAGTACAGAAGCCTCACCACACTGAGGCCCTCTACAAGCACTTAGCGAGACCCTGTTTCGAAATAAAAAATGAAATAGGGCTGGGATTGTAGCTCGGAGGAGGAATGCACCAGAGCCCAATCCTCAGTGCCTCCCTCCTTACCCCCAAAAAAGCATTAACAACACTTGTTTTGATACCATTCACTTGTTAATTTCTTAATGTAGTCATTGTATCCTCATCTCACAAATACTTACTTCAGGTGAGCACTCTGTCAGGCACTCTTCTAGGCACAGGTACTGATGATACTGTAATGAATAGAGGCAAAAAAAGGATCTTACCCTCACAAAGCTTTCATTTTACTCTTACCAAAATAATTAAGTGTATATACAGTACTTTCATAGTGACAAGTGCAAAGAAGGAAAACTTGTTAGGCAAGGAACAGTGAAATGAAATTATAAAGTAACCGAAAAAATCTTGATAATTTTTATCAGCTGCACTCCCTTGGAATAATCCCCTATCCTTTATTTAGAATCTGTTGATAAATAAAAGATGCTACTTTGGGAGTAGTGCAGTAGGTAGCTTTTAAGAGTCTGTCATGTAGCCAGGCCTGATTGTACATACCTGTATTTCCAGGACTTGGGAGACTGATACAGGAGGATCACAGGTTCTAGGCCATTAGTGTGTGGTAAGTCAGCAAGACCTCATTTTAAAATATAATAAAAGATGCTACTTTGGTAATAATGGAGTCAGGCTTAGTGGCACACACCTGTAATCCCAGTACTTGGGAAGCTGAGACAAATGGATCGCATGTTCGAGGGATAGCCTGATCAAATAGTGAGACTCTCATCAACCTAGCAAAAACCTGTTTCAAAATAAAAATAAAATAGTGTTGGGCAAGTAACTCACAGTTAGAATGCCCCTGAGTTCAAACCCCAGTATGAATGAATTAATTAATTAATTAATTAATAGGACTGGGGTGTAACTCAGAGGTAGAATGCCTCTCAGTACAAGATAAAATTTTCATGGAGTTTAGCACAATTGACCTTTCAAAAAGTGGTAGGAATCAAATGGGACTTGTTCCCTGTTTGTGTAAACGATGCATTGCTGTGCTAAAGCAAAATTGTTCATCTTGCATTTCCTAGGTCACACCTCACTCCTCATTCTCCAAGCTCAAGTGATTATATATTTGGAATATAAGTGAGATGAAATGAAAAGGGGCATTTTATTAGTGATAATTTATGAGGTCACATAATCAATCAGTTTTACTTCATGTAACTATTATTGTTAAAGACATGTGCTCAGAACCCTCTGACTTGTCCTATGTCACTACTGGAGAGAGATACAAGTTGCCACTGTGGAATATCAAAAGTTTCCTCTCCTTTCTTAGAGATCATAATACATCCCCTAATAAACCCGTGTCCTATATTTACCTTAGAGAAATAGTACTGGGTTCAGGCATATCTGCAAAAGTTATGTTCTCTCTTTTAGATTAAAACTGTGTCATATTTCAATACAATGTTACAGTTGAGGTTTCAGATGACTAATAAAATATTTTCCCCTTTACAAGTTAATAACCATATGTGAGACAGGCACAATAATCACACAAATGAAGGTCAAAACATTTCTTTCATAAGTGATAAAAGCCAAATTGGAGGACAAGCTTAGATATGGAGCCAAAGGGACTTCCTCATACTTCACCTAGTCACAGGAACAGCTGGATAAATGTAGACCTCCTTGATAATAACGAGCACTGAAAGGTTTATTACATGTCCAATTCATCTTAAACTCACCAATTAGAGAAGCTGTTGGGAGATGTGATGCCAGGGAAATGAGAATTCTATTGGGCAACCATTACGTATAGTCCTGGATGGTAGAAACAAAACGGACTCTCTTAACTTCTTGCAGTTACTATGTTGCACAATATGTCTAAACAATATTTGCAATGTATGGTTATAGTTTAGAAGATAAATATTTTAGTGAGTTTTGTCTTTTGTGAAATAAATTCCAGAAGGTCTTGAGATAAAATATGAGCTGCCTACCTCACCAGCTTAAAGAAGGAAAAGCATATTTTGAAGGAAAAGCTTCACCAAATGGGAGCATGAGTCCATTAACTCCCCTTATAGTCTTGTCTCCGTTATGGAGGAAGAAAGCTATACCATAGGAATGGATAAATAAACCCATTAGTTTAAAAGAACCTAAACTGAGTACACATAAACTCTTAAAAAAAAAGCAGTACACGTTAAAATATTGGATAAAATATGGCACACTTCCTTTAAAATACACATTTGAATTTTTTTTTCAGTACTGGGGATTGAACTCAGGGGCATTCTACCTCCGTGCTATACCCCCAGCCCTATTTTTATTCTTTATTTTGAGACAGAAACAGGGTCTCACTAAGTTGCGGAGTGCCTCACTAGGTAGCTGAAGCTGGCTGGGAACCCGGATCCTCCGGTCTCAGCCTCCCAAATGCTGGGATTACAAGTGTGCACCACCACACCTGGCACATTTGAGCTTTTAATAGTGTTAGGGAAATCCCCTGAGACAAATAACTAAGAAAGAACTGGAAATAAAAGCAGTAAGCACATGACCTGCCACTTTGGCAGCATGGAGAGAGAGGATGTTGTCTCAATAAGTAAAGGGTTTGGAAAAGAAGATAATACCCCAACCCTGGTTATACCTGGCTTTGGGAACTATGATTGTCTTATCTTTCTTTCAACTCTCCAGGTAAAAGTCAGAATAATCTTTTAAAAATGTAAAACACATTATGTCACCCTCCTGCTTAAAATGCTCCAAGGAGTTACTTTTACAGTCGATACAATTCAATCTTTATACCTTACTGAAAGTCATAATTCCCAAACTTATTTGATTACCACATCTGTTCTTTATTTTATTTTCTTTTTATTTATTTATTTTTTGTTGTAATAATTCGTGCATTGTATGTATACATCTTTGTTAGGTACAAATTGAAAACGACACATGTGCACACATTTTTCATCTGACCCCTTCCCCAATTCCCACCCCACTCCCTCGCCCTCCCTCCCTCTCAAGTTCAGTTCAGTGAGTGACCTTGCTATAATTGTGTAAGTACATCATGTGCCTTAGGATGCCCTCCCCCCTCTCCATTCCCTTCGGTTAAATCAGCTTCTTTTTTTATCGAAGGTCTCTACTTTTTCATCGGGGGACCCTCTTATGCCCCATGTTTTCCCTAACATCTTCATATTAGGGATAACATATGCTTCTTTACTCTTTGTGACTGGCTAATCTCACTTAACATAATGTTTTCCAGTTGCATCCATTTCCCTGCAAAGAACATGATTTTGTTCTTCTTTATGGCTGAGTAAAATTCCATTGTGTACATATCCCATAGTTTTGTAATCCATTCATCTGTCAATGGACATCTTGGCTGCTACCATAGTTTGGCTATTGTGAATTGAGCTGCTATAAACATAGCTACACATACGTCGGTCTGATAGTTTGGTTTTCATTCTTTTGGGTAGATACCCAGAAGTGGTATTGCTGGATCATATGGTAGGTTCATTCCCATTCGTCTGAGGATCCTCCATACTGTTTTCCAGAGTGGTTGCACTAGTTTGCAATCCCACCAACAATGTATTAGGGTTCCCACTTGTCCACACCCTCGCCAGCAGGTGTTGTTGTTCATGTTTTTTATGATTGCCATTCTGATTGGAGTTAGTGAAATCTCAAGGTAGTTTTGATTTGCATCTCCCTGATTGCCAATGATGTGGAACATTTCTTCATACATTTATTGGCCATTTGTATTTCTTCTTTTGTGAAGTGTCTATTTAGATCCTTTGCCCATTTTTTTGATTGGGTTATTTGCTTTCTTGGCTGTGATTTTCTTGAGTTCTTTGTGTATCCTAGGTATTAGACCTCTACCTGAAGAGAAACTGGCAAAACTTTTCTCCCACTCTGTAGGTTCTCTGTTGAGGTTCTTGATAGTTTCCTTTGCTGCACAGAAGCTCTTCAGTTTAATGCAATCCCATGTATTGATCTTCCTTTGAGTTGCTTGTGCTTTGGAGGTCTTGTTGAGAAAGTTTTTTCCTGTGCCTATGTGTTGAAGTGTTGGTCCTATGCCCTCTTCAAGTAGCTGCAACGTCTCCGACCTAACTTCCAGTCTTTGATCCACCTAGAGTTGACTCTTGTGCAGGGTGAGAAAGTGGGGTTTATTTCTATTTTCCTGCATATGGTTAACCAGTTTTGCCAACACCATTTGTTGAAGAGGCTATCTTTTTTCTAGTGTATATTTTTGGCTCCTTTGTCAAAAATCAGTTGACTGTAAGCATGTTTCTGGGTCTTCTATTCTGCTCCATTGCTCTATGTGTCTGTTTTTGTGCCAATACCATGCTGTTTTTATTACTGTGGCTTTGTAGTAGAGTTTGAAATCAGGTATTGTGACACCTCCTGCATGGTCTTCATCAATTTCTTTCTTTAGCTTTCTGTAGTTTTTCTTATAGAGGTCTTTAATCTCCTTGGTTAGGTTTATACCTAGGTATTTTATTTTTGGGGGTGCTATTGTGAGTATAATTGCTTTCTGGATTTCTTTTTCGGTTTATTTATAGTTGGCATATAGAAAGGCTTCTGATTTTTTAAGATTGATTTTGTATCTGGACACTTTGCTGAATTTGTTGATCAGTTCTATAAGTTTTTTGGTTGAATTTTGGGTTTTCTAAGTATACTATCATGCCATCTGCAAAAAGGGATAGTTTTAGTTCTTCTTTCCCTATTTTTACCCCTTTGATTTCCTTCTCTTGCCTTATTGCCCTGGCTAGAGTCTCAAGTACTATATTAAACAGAAGAGGGGATAATGGACATCCTTCTCTTGTTCCTGTTTTTAGTGGGAACTCTTGCAGTTTCTCTCCATTTAATATGATATTGGCTGTGGGCCTATTATATATTGCCTTTATGATGTTAAGGTACATTCCTTCTATTCCGATTCTCTGAAGTGCTTGTAGCATGAATGGAATGCTTTTTCAGCATCAATTTAGATGATCATGTGATTTTTGTGTTTGGCTCTGTTTATGTGGTGAATTACATGGATTGTTTTTCGTATGTTGAACCAGCCTTGCATCCCTGGGATGAACCTGACTTGGTTATGGTGTATACTTTTCTTGATGTGGTTTTGAATGCGCATTGCTAGTATCTTGTTTAGCAGTTTTGCATCTAAGTTCATCAATGACATAAGGCTATAGTTTTCTTTTCTTGAGCTGTCTTTATTTGGCTTTGGTATTAATGTGATGTTGGCTTCATAGAATGTGTTTGGGAGGGTCCCGTTTCTTTCTATTTCACGGAATAGCTTAAGGAATATTGGGATTAGCTCTTCTATAAATGTTTTATAAAATTCACTTGGTAAACCATCTGGCCCTGGGCTTTTGTTTGATGGTAAACTCTTTATTGCTGTTTCTATCTCTTTGATTGTTATTGGTCGGTTTAAGTTTTCTACATCTTCTTCACTCAGTTTAGAGAGGTTGTATGTTTCTAGAAATTGGTCAATTTCTTCTAAATTTTCCATTTTGTTGGAGTATGGTTTTTCAAAATGGTTTCTTACTATCCTCTGTATTTCCATACTGTCAGTGGTGATATCACCTTTTTATCTCTTATTTTGGTGATTTGGGTTGATTCTCTCTTTCTTTTGGTTAGGTTGGCCAATGGTTTATCTATCTTGTTTATTTTTTAAGGATAAGCTTTGGGTTTTATTGATTTTCTGTATTGTTTTTTATTGTCTATTTCATTAATTTCTGCTCTGATTTTCATGATTTCCTGTCTCCTACTGGCTTTGGGGTTAGATTGTTCTTGTTTTTCAAGGGCTTTGAGCTGTGTCATTAGGTTATTTATTTGGTGATTTTCTGTTCTTCTTATGTGGGCACTCAGTGCTATAAATTTTCCTCTTAGTACTCCCTTCAAGGTGTCCCAGAGGTTTTGATATGTTGTGTCTCTGATTTCTTTGGTTTCTAGGAATTTTAAAAATTCTCCCCGTATTTCTTCTGTGACTGACTCTTCATTCAGCAATGTGGTGTTCAGTCTCCATACGTTTACACGGTTACTTTGGGTCTTCTTGGAGTTTATTTCTAATTTCACTCCATTATGGTCTGAAAAGATGCAGGGAATTATGTTACATTGTTTTGTAATTTGCCAGTGCTCGCTTTGTGGCCCAGAATGTGGTCTATTTTGGAGAAGGTTCCATGTGGGGCTGAGAAAAATGTGAATTCAGCTGCAGTTGGGTGAAAGAGTTTATAGGTGTCTAATAGGTCCATTTGGTTTATGGTATTCTTTAGGTCTGAGGCATCTCTACTGACCTTTTATTTAGAAGAACGATCTAGAGATGTAAGAGGAGTATTGAAGTCTCCTAGTATTAGTGTGTTGGGATCTATGTGTGTCTTTATATCATGCAGAGTTTGTTTTATGAAATTAGCTGCACCTACATTTGGGGCATAAATGTTGATAATTGTTATTTCCTCTTGCTGGATTGTTCCTTTTACTAGTAGAAAATGACCTGCTTTGTCTCTTCTGATAAGCTTAGGCTTGAAGTCTAATTTATCTGATATCATGGTTGCTACTCCTTCTTGCCTTCAAGTTCCATTGGCATGGATTACCTTACTCCAGCCCTTCACTTTTAATTTGTGGGAATCTTTGCTTGTGTGTTTCTTGTAGGCAGCAAATAGAAGGATTCTGGGTTTTGATCCATTTTGCCATCTTGTGCCTTTTTATTGGGGAATTGAGACCATTTATATTCAGTGTGACTATTGAGAGATGATTTTTAATTCCTAACATTTTGAGTTTTGACTTCTGTTTGCGGTAGTGTTTGTTCTTCTTTGGTTAGTTGTTTGCTTCCTGGAAATTATTGTTTCTCTGGTTCTGACGTTTACTCATTAGTTCTTCTTTGTAGTTAATCTCTTTAAGTAGTTTCTCTAGTGCTGGTTTGGAAGACATAAATTCTTTCAGTTTCTGTTTGTCATGAAAGGTTTTTATATCCCCGTCAATTTTAAGAGAGAGTTTTGCTGGGTATGAGAATCTTGGCTGCAAGTTATTTTCTTTCAGAGTTTGGAATATGTTGCTCCAGCCACTCCTGGCTTTCATGACTTGATTTGGGAGGTCTGGAGTGATTCTAATCGGTTTGCCTCTATATGTCACTTGGCCTTTTACTTTCGTTGCCTTTAAGATTCTCTCCTTAGCCTCTACATTAGTCAACTTGATTATTATGTGGCATGGAGAACCTCTTCTTTGGTCTTATCTTGAGGGAATTCTGTATGTTTCCTGTACCTGTGTGTCGACTTCTATGTTTGGAAAATTCTGATATTATTTCTTTGAAGAGGTTGTTTATTCCATAAGTTTCAACTTCTAATCCCTCTTCTATGCCTATTATTCTTAGGTTAGCTCATTTAAAGTTGGCCCAGATCTCTTCGATGTCCAATTCATACTGTCGTATTTTTTTTTCTAAGTCATGCACTATAGATTCATTTTTGGAGTGGTCATCCTCTAGGAGTGATATTGTATTTTCCTTGTGATCTAATCTGCTGTTTATAGTTTGTATTGAGGCCTTCATTTCAATTATTTCATCTTTCACTTCCTTCAATGCTTCTCTTTGGTTTCTTTTCAGGTCGTTGAATTCTTTGTTTATTTGTTCCTTTATTTCTTCCTTTAATTCTTTTGAAATTTCCCTGCTTTCTTTCTGAGAATTCTGTATTCTTTTTAGTATTAGAGATCTGAATTGTTCTTCTGGTAATCTCTGCTATTCTGGGTTGGTGAGATCTGTTATTGAGGGGTTGTAGTAGCTCATTGTTTCTTTGTTATTTTTCCTTCTCATGGTTCCCTTGTTCTTGAATTTATATCTTTGCTGTTCTTGCAAGTTTTCTCGTCCTATCTCTGCAGTGGGGGTTTAGAGGTGTCTGATGGTATTTACAGGGACATGTTGTGATCTGTGATAAAGTTTGGGTGAGAGGTCACAGTAATTTATGCAGGAATAGGGTGAAAAAATTTGTTCTTAGAAAAAAAATGTTATTAGAAAAAAAAATTTGAGCACCAACCCCCATCACTTCCATCACTCTGTATTTTTATTCAACATCTTCCAATTCACTCATGGATAATACCACCCCCTTGATCATTCCAGCATCATCCCTGAGGGCTGTTTCACTGACCTTGGAAATCATTGCCCTTACAGCATGCATTTTCTTTTTTTTTTTTTTTTTTTTTTTTTTTTTTTTTGCGGTACTGGGGATTGAACTCAGGGGCATTCTACCTCCGAGCTACACCCCCAGCCCCTTTTTATTCTTTATTTTGAAACAGAGTCTCTCTGAGTTGCGGAATGCCTCACTAGGTAGCTGAGGCTGGCCGCGAACCCGGATCCTCTGGTCTCAGCCTCCCGAATGCTGGGATTACAAGCGTGCGCCACCACGCCCGGCACAGCATGCATTTTCAACCAAAATGACATGGCCTAAAGGAGGAGAAAATTGATCCTTGGTGTGGGAGATGAGAAAGTCTTAGATATGATAATAGTTTGTATTCCTCCAAAGCTCAACTGTATCTGACAAAATATTATTCCTTAGAATTTAATTATTCTTGCTAATTTTTCTTGGATATTATATGAGTAACATTGCCATTAAGTCCATGAAAGATACAGAAACAAGACCAGTGCTATAAAACCATGGCAAAAAAATAACTCTTATTGAAGGACTTGCAATTAATCCATTGCCCATTCTTAAAGTTATACACCAAGAAGTGGCCTGTGTGTGCCTGTTGACTGTAATTGAATGACTTTATGTTTCATCCTCAGTGTCCATATATGTGACTTTGACTTTTGAAATTAAATAAAAATTGTTTACATTTAATTACATTTAATTATAACCTGTCAATATTTGTCAGTGTTAAAAAGAAAAAAACTGTTGATAATGCATGAATGAATATCTAACAGTGAGCTAAAATACATTTTTTCATATCAAGCAAAAGTTATATTTAAATTCTCTAAAATAAATCCTAACAAATTAATTGTTTTTCAGTTGTTTTAATTTTTGCTTAAAATATTTTTTGCTTAAAATATTTTTTGAAAATGACTACATGGCTATTATATACTTTTATAAATTGCTAATTTATATACAAAATTTGATAAGATAATTTATATAAGTAAATTTCATTAAAAGATAATCAGGAAATATGGTAAAATTAGATATGAACTTTCTAATTTTTAACTTCTATTTTCAAATCTTATTCATTTTTAATTCTTCATAATGCTTGCTATTTTATGTATAAAGCATAGATACATATACATTTATTAAATAAGTATAATGCACATCAGTGATATTAAAATTTCATGAGCAATTAGGAAAATGTTTTTTAAAACCTTCTAGTGGGGAGGGGACAATAATGAAAATAGAATTGTAAAGCATTGCTCTAGATGATCTTATATTATTATAATTCAAAAAAGATCTATTCATTATATACTACAATCATACTAACATTCTCTCTGTTCTTAAAGGCAACAAGCTCATTTGTACCTCAAAACCTTTTCTAGAATTATTTCTTCTATGTGTGTATGGGGGGGGGATACTGGGGATTATACCCAGGGGGTTCTAACTTCAAGCCCTATCCCTATCCCTATTTTATTTTGAAACAGAGTTTTGCTAAACTGCTGAGGCTGACCTCGAACCTGCTATCCACCTGTCTCAGCCTCTCAACTTTTCATAACTAGTGGTTCTCAAGTTTTGAGTCAAATATTACCTAAGATTCTCTACTTCTAACCAATAACCATGATTTTCTTCCTCTATAGTACTTATCACCTTGTTTGTTTATTAGATTCTTTATTTTCTGGTTTATTCCACTAGAATATAAACTCTGAAGGTGTGAACTCTGTCTCATTCATTCCATTTCTGCAGTATCTAGAAAAAGACAACATAGGAGGTGCTCCATAAGTATTTATCAAATTAATGAGTTATTACATAAAATTTTATATTTTCAAAAAACATTTTGTAAATTCTCTGCACTTGCTTTTTTTCTATAGGTTTTGTTTCCAGTAGTTTTATCTTTTTTTTTTTCCACAAAACTTAGACTTAAATTTTGGCATATCTCCTGTTAGTCTGTCGTCTCCATCAGTCTCTGAAAACTTGTTTCCTTTAAATTGCCATGGATGTCTGTGACAACAATTTCTCTTTTATTTTTTATGGAAATAGTCATTACTATAAGTTTGTCATGGAGTATAATGATGAGTGTAACTGATACGTTTTAATATGTCATATTCTCATTCTATTATTTTTCAAATTTAATTCCAATTTAAAAATTATTTAATAATTTTATTGATGCAGGGTAATTATACATCATATTGAGGTTTTATTTCCTGAGCTTTATTTTTTATTTCCTGGTTTTATTTAGGAAGTCTCTACCAGTACTTATGTGTTGGTTCTATGTTGTCTTCTATAAATTGCAAACGTTTTTGGCTAATTTCTAGGTCTTTGATCCATCTTGCGTTTACTCTGTTGAAGGATAAGGGATAGAAGTCCAATTTCATTCTTCTACAAATGGATATCCAATTTTCCCTGCACCATTTGTTGAAAATACTGTCATTTCTCCAGCATATGGTTTTGGATCTTTTGTCAAAAATCAGCTGACTATAAGTGTATGTATTTGTCTCTGTATCTTCAATTCTATCCCATTGGTCTACTTGTCTGTTTTTATACCAATACCATTCTGGTTTTGTTACTATAGCTCTGAAGTATGATTTGAAATATGCCAGACCTGTGGTACACACCTATAATCCCAATACTTGGGAGGCCGAAACAGCCTCAGAAATTCAGCAATACTCTGCTTCAGAACAAAATATTAAATAGGGCCGGGGTATAGCTTAGAGGTAGAATTCCCCTGGGTTCAATCCCCAATACCTGAACAAAATTATAAGAATATAATTTGAAATCAGATATTACAATGCATCCAGCATGGTTATTGCTCAGAATTTCTTTTTCTATTCTGGGTCCTATGTTCTTCCATATAAATTTTGGAACTATTTTTTCTAGCTCTGTGAAAAAATGACATTAGCTGGGTGTGGTGGCGCACGCTTGTAATACTAGTACTTGGGAAGCTGAGACTGGAGGATCCGGAATTGCGGCCAGCCTCAGCTACTTAGTGAGAGCCTCCACAACTTAATGAGACCCTGTTTCAAAAACAAAGAATAAAAAATAGGGCTGGGGGTATAGCTTGGAGGTAGAATGCCCCTCGGTTCAATCCTCAGTACCACACACACACACAAAAAAAAAAAAAGAAAGAAAGAAAGAAAGAAAGAAAGAAAGAAAGAAAAAAAAAGACAGTATTTTGATAGAGATCGCATTGAATCTGTAGATCACTTTTGGTAATATGGCCATTTTGACAATATTTATTCTACCTATCCAAGAACATGGGAGGCCTTTCCAATTTCTAAGGTCTTCTTTAATTTATTTCTTCAGAACTCCAATTTTTTTAATCGTAGAGGTCTTTTATCTGCTTGGTTTGTTTTATTCCTAAATAATTTTTGAGGCAATTGTGAATGGGATTGTTTTCTGGATTTCTTTTTCGGTGGATTCATGGTTGGTATAATAAAAAAAAACTATTGATTTTAGTAATTAGATTTTCTATCCAGCTACATTTCTGAATTTGTTTATCATCTCTAGAAGTCTTCTGATTGAGTGTTTTGAGTCTTCTAAGTATAGAATCATGCCACTTGCAAACAGAGAGAATTCAGCTTCTTTCCCTATTTGTATTCTTTTAATTTCTTTCTCTTGCTTTAGAATTATATTGAATAGGAGTAGTGATAGTGGGAATCCTTGTCTTGTTCCTGTTTTCAGTTTTTTCCCATTCAGTATGATGGTGGTTTGGGGCTTATTATATATTGCATATATTACCTTTATGATGCTGAGGTGAATTCCTTTTATTGCTAATTTCTTCAGCATTTTATGTATGAATGGGTGTTGGATTTTGTTAAATGCTTTTTCTGAGTCAACTGAGAGGAACAAGTGATTTTTGTTCTTGGGTCTATTTAGGTGATAAATTACATTTATTGACTTGCATATGTTGAATTAACCTTGCATCCCTGGGATGAAACCAACTTCGTCATAGTGTACTATCTTCTTGAAATGGGTTTGGATGTGAATTGCTAGTATTTTACTATGAATTTTTGCACCGATGTCCATCAAGGATATTGGTCTGTAATTTTCTTTCTTTGAGGTATATATATTCAGTTTTTGTATCAAGGTGGTACTGATTTTGTAGAATACATTTGAGAGTATTCCATCTCTTTCTATTTTGTGGAATAATTTGAGGAGCATTGGGCTTAATTAGTCTTTAAAGGTCCTGTAGAATTTGGGTGGGAATCCAGCTGTTCGTCATCTTTTCTTTGTTGGAAGGCTTTTATTTCCTGCATCAATCTTTTTGCTTCTTAATGGTCTGTTTGATTTTTATATATCCTCATTATTCAATTTTGGTAGGGAAGTTTCTAGCATATCCATTGATCAGACAATTGAGATCATGTCAAGGATCCAGAAGATGACCAGATTTCCATAAACCATGTTGTGATCACTAGACCCATGTCATTCTCACATACCTTCCCATACCTACCCCTCAATAAGCTTCATTTAAAAGAAGAGCCATGAGCAAACCCCACCCCCAAAACACAAAACTAAAACAAAAATGCCTCTTTCACTCTGGAGATTTCCTGCATTCTCCCTTGAATGTATATTCCTTGCTTTGCCCCAAACGTGTCTGTCTCTTAAGATTGCTCATATTTTTCCTTGAATGTGTACTCCTTGCTTTCCTAAATAAACCTCTGTTTATACCTCTGGCATGAATCGAAATCATTTTCTTCAGATAGGCCAAGAACCCCACTGGTCCAAAATTGAGTTCCCATTCCTGTCTTTCACTGGGAATTTCAGGAATCCTCCTTAGAATCATATTCTCCCATGGCATCTCTTGGTTACCCTTATGGAAGTCTCTGAGGCATTGGATTTGGTAAATCTACTAGAATGTTTTCTTCTTCTTTATGTTATGGTCATGTCTTATTCTATGTAAGCTCTTGTACTTATATCTCCCTCTATGTAATTTTTAAGCACCTTAGAGCATAAGCTCAATCTGTCTTAATTGTCATCACTCCCTTCTTTGGGTGGCTGGGGAAAGCCCCCCATAGCCATGTATATTCAAGTGGCCACAGTGTCACTGTTGATGCTGTCCTTGAGATTTGGCAAGAGTCTTTGAACTCTAAAGTCAAGAATAAGCCCAATGCTCCCTCTTTTTCTTTGCTCTTATTCCACAATTTCAGGACTTCCCATAGATATCTTAGCTGTCCTTGCTTGCTATGGCCTCCTGCTATCGCAACTGGCCTAAAATGTAAACTATGTGTAAGTCATTGCCCAGATCCATTTTAGACCAAAGAAAAAATTGTCCCTTTTAAATTCAAGATGCTATAGGTCTTTAAAGGATGGCATGTTTCTCTCTCTCTCTCTTTCTCTCTGTCTGCCTGTCTCTTGTCTACCCCTTTAGAACATTAGTGCTTACTCATAAAAGCACCAAAGATAGGATCTAGAATATGAATTCTTGTTCCTAACAGCATCAAAGATAGAAAACATCTTTAGGCAAACATATCCAGTTTCTGGGTCAAAAATGTCACTCATGGGGAAGATGCATGAGTAATTTTGTCTCCAAGAATAATGAACACTTTCATTTTATTAAATATGAGGTTTATCAGAGACACCTTGTTAGAAAAAAACAGCTTTGGTGTGAAAATCAGGGAGGTTATCTCTTAATCTCTGCATTGGCACTCAATATATTTTATTAGCCAGACTTTTTTTTTGTGGTACTAGGGGCTGAACCCAGGGGCACTCTACCTCTGAGCTACACCCCAAGCCCAATTTTTATTCTTTATTTGAAACAGAGTCTCACTAAGTTGCGGTGGGCCTCAATAAGTAGCTGAGGCTGGCTGTGAACCTGGATCCTCCAGTCTCAGCCTCCCAAGTACTGGGATTACAAGCATGCACCACCACGCCCAGCTCAGGCAGACTCTTAACTCTAATTTTCTGCTATGAATCTAAGTTCTGAGGAAAATTATTTTCCTGTCTTCCTTAACTCAGTATCATCTTATGTTTCATGCTTCAGCTAGACCAGCCTGTCCTATACAACTACTGTCAGCTATGAAGCATTCTTAGACCTCCACCTTAAGTAAATCATGTTGATATTTGTATTTATTTTTACATTATTTTTACTAAATAGCTGGGGAAATAAGTTATTTCAATCTTGACTTGTCACTTTATTTAATTTTGAGGGACACTGGGGATTGAACCCAGGGACATTCTACCTCTGAGCTACACTGTCAGCCCTTTTCAGTTTGAAACAGGGTTTTGGTAAGTTTCTGAGGGTCTTGCTAAGTTGCTGAGGGTGGTCTTGAACCTGCAACCCTCCTATCTTAGCCTCCCAGGTACTGGGATTATAGGATAGGCATGCACCACTGTGCCTGGCTTGACTTCTCATTTTAAATATATCCATGAAGAAAAGTATCCTCCTCCTTGTGTGATCTTTTGTCAAAATCAAGATAAAAACCTACCCTACTGATATTGCCTAACTGAAAAAAAAAATGGCTCCACCTTTGGGTAGCAGCAATTGCTATACTTAAGATGTGTTTTGTTTCATATCAGACTGTTCCATGAAGGAATTTGTCCTTCTTGTTCATAGGACAAAATGCTGTCTATAAATAAATCTTTATTTATCTAATTTTGTCCTATTCAGGGATGTTTTCATATCCTCTTAAAAGACTCTACAAGAATTTTGTGCCTTTATTATCATAAAATCGTAAGTTCTTAAGTGCACCTAAATTATTTAAGATCTCAGGGATATTCATTTCATGAGGAACTTCTTTTATTTTTTTAGGACTCTTAAAAGTCTTGAAGGATCTGGTAGGAACTTATAGAACACCCTCAGAATTGCTTATTGGGTAGAAAGCTCGTACAACCAATAATTTGCAGAAAGAATTAGAGATGTTCATTCAGATTAGGCTGCATCTCCATGGCAGGAATGATTGGAAATTGGTAGATTGGCAACTGGGAGAGAATAAAATTCTGATTCTGAATGAGGAGTTCATAGAGAATCCTGAAGATACAATATGGGACAGATTGATAGTCTGATCCCAGTAGAGAGAAAAAATGCTCTAAGAGATTTAGTATACTATCTTTCAGGAGCCCAAGATGGTGACTGAGTGAAACATCTCTCCTCAGGCACTGTAGAGCTCAAATCAAATCTGCCCTAAAATTCGCTTCTTGATGGAAGAAAAAAAGCAGCAAAAAATTGAACAAAGTAATGAAAATTGAAGTGCAGCTGAACAGAACCCAGAAAGCAGACCAGGGAGAGTGAAGGAGCCCACATGTGCAGCAGCGGCGCACGCCACGGAGCAGTGGCCGCTGTTGAGCCAGCCATCCAGAGCAGGGTCTACTAAAACTGAGACATCTAACAACCTCCTGCATACCCAGCGACCAGATGTGGAGTAAGCAACTCCAGGATGCCACACCCTAATCAGGCAGCATATCCCCGCACGATTGACAGTGACCAAAACACCTGGGACGACCAGCTTAAGCCTGCGGCAGGGATACCTCAGCTCAACTCTTCCTCCAGAGCAAGAGCAGCACTCAACTGTAAGTTAACTGTGCTTCTGCAGGGGTCCCTGTGCAATGGACAAATTCAGTCGCCCATGCTTCTAACGATTGGATAGGAGCAGAAGTGCAGGAGGGACCCAGAACACACAGGGTATACAGACTTTACAGGCACCCTGGAAAATGTCTGGCATTTAGACTGCACTCCTGCCACCAGCAAAGGCAGAGAGAGATGCAGACAGGGCCTGTGAAAAGTGTGGAGCCTCTGGCTTACACTGGGTCCAGATCCAGTGATGTCCCCTGCCTACATAGACCACAGCAGCACAGGGAGAGGCCCTGTGGAGAGCTCAGAGACACAAGCTTGCAGCAGGAGCGGCACCAGTGGAACTCCCTGCCTGCGCTGATGAAGAGAGCAAATAAGAATGCCTAAAACGTGCTCAAAAATATAATATAGTGAGCAGACATTTAAAAGCTGAAAATATCCATACAGAGCCCCAAAGGACTGCAGAGGCCAACTCAGCTCTGTATTTATATACTTGCAGGGTTTTTGTTTTGGCTTCTTTTTTTAAATTTTTTTACTCTGTTTTTGTTTTGTATTGCTTTGTCTTATTTATGTTTGTTTGTTTGGATGATTGGTTGATTTGTTACTTTTTGCTCAGTTATTGGCTTTCTTCCTCATCACTCTTATAAGCTTCCCTCCTTCTCTCCTACCTATATTCTTCTCCTCAACACTTTTTAAATCTTTCCTTTTTTCTTTTTTTTAAATTATAATTATTTATTGTAGTAATTCATGCAATATAGCATACATCTTTGTTAAGTACTAGTTGTTAACAACATATTTGCACACAATTCTCATTTGACCCCTTCCCCAATTCCCATGCCATTCCCTCCCCCATCCCTCCCCCTCAGGTTCACTTCAGTGAGTGACCTTGATATGATTGTGTAAGTACATCATGTGCTTTAGGGTGTCCCTCTGCCCCATGCGTCCACTACAATTAAATCAACTTCTTTGCTTATCGAGGATCTCTCTTTTTCATCTGGAGACCCTCCTATGCCCCATCTTCTCCCTAGCATCCACATATTAGGGAGAACATATGCTTCTTAACTCTTTGTGACTGACTATTCTCACGTAACATAATGTTTTCCCGTTGCATCCATTTCCCTGCAAAGAACATGATATTATTCTTCTTTATGGCTGAGTAAAATTCCATTGTGTACATATCCCATAGTTTTGTAATCCATTCATCTGTGGTTGGACATCTTGGCTGCTTCCATAGTTTGGCTATTGTGAATTGAGCTGCTATAAACATAGATACACATGCATCGGTCTGATAGTTTGGTTTCCATTCTGGTGGGTATATACCCAGTAGTGGTATTG
>PVLC010033361.1:0-17197 GCA_004027655.1 Graphiurus murinus | reverse complement strand
TTTTTGTGGTACTGGGGATTGAACTACTCAGGGGCATTCTACCTCCTAGCCATACCCCCAGTCCTATTTTTTATTCTTTATTTTGAAACCGAGTCTCACTAAGTTGCGGAGTGCCTCACTAGGTAGCTGAGGCTGGCCAAGAACCCGGATCCTCCGGTCTCAGCCTCCCGAATGCTGGGATTACAAGTGTGTGCCACCATGCCCGGCTTCCCGGGCATTCTTGAAGACCTTCTCCCTCATTATCAAACCCTGTAGCTGTTACATTGACTCATCTGGCCAGGCAGAGCTAGCGGGTGCCTGAAAGGACTCCTGAAAAAAAAGAGCTACAGAGATAGACATTTCATCAGGAGCAGCTCCAGTTTTAGGGGAACTTACGCCACTTCAGAAGCCCTTTTATGACCAACAATGCAAACTTATAAATGTAAAATTGCTCATGACCCTCTTTGGGGTTTGGAAGGGGTTGGAGCTAAGTGAGGACTAAGCCTGACTCTCAAGCCTCAGAAGTTTCCTGTCTGCCCTGCTTTAAGATCTCATGTGAACCTGATTCTATGTTCAATTTCATTCTCTTGGCTCTGCACTTTTTTTTTTTGGTACTGGAGACGGAACCCAGAAGCATTCTACCTTCAAGGTAAACCCACCATTTTTATTTTTTATTTTGAAACACACAGTCTCGCTAAGTTGCTGAGGCTGGCTTCCAACCTGCCATCTTCTTATCTCAGCTTCCCAAATACTGGGATTACAGGAGTGTGCTACCACACCCAGCTTTGCTGAACTTTTTTTCTCCTAGATGATGATGATTATAGTGTGTGTGTGTGTGTGTGTGTGTGTGTGTGTTACTGAGAATTTGAACCCAGGGATAATTCTACCTCCAAGATACACCCCAGCCCTATTTTATTTTATTTATTTATTTATTTTTGCGGTACTGGGGATTGAACTCCGGGGCATTCTACCTCCAAGCTATACCCCCAGCCCTGTTTTTTATTCTTTGTTTTGAAACCGAGTCTCACTAAGTTGCGGAGTGCCTCACTAGGTAGCTGAGGCTGGCCGCGAACCCGGATCCTCTGGTCTCAGCCTCCCAAATGCTGGGATTACAAGCGTGCGCCACCACGCCCGGCTTCTATTTTATTTTTTGAAACAGAGTCTCACTAGGTTGACGAGTCTATTTGCTGAGACTGTCCTCGAACCTGTGATCCTCCTGTCTCAGCCTCCCAAGTACTGGGAATATAAGCGTGTGCTACCACACCTGGCTCTCCCACAAATGACATGCAATCCAATGTGGTTTTCTCTTGTAAACAACTACTTAAGATATCCTTTTGCCAGGTATGGTGGCATACACCTGTAATCCCAGTATTTAGGAAGCTGAGACAGGAGGATTTCAAGTTCAAGCCTAGCTTTAGCAACTTAGTGAGACCCTCAGCAACTTAAGAAGGCCTTGTTTCAATTTTTTAAAAACAGGCTGGGGTGTAGCTTGGAGGTGTAATGCCCCTGGGTTCAATTGCCAGTAGCAAAAGAAAGAAAAAAAAGATATCCCTTTTGTTTCCTTCCCCCACAAGTTACTTAAATGAAACCATACTGCTTTCTGCCAAAAAGGTGCCAAGTTAACCTGAGACTATGTAAAAGAAACCATCTCATCTCAATTTCCCAGCGTATATGGAAAATGAAATTGTTCTACTTATTAAAATAGCCTTTCTTCAAATTCTTGTGACTTACTAAAAATGACCATTAACATTTTCAGTTGGTTCCATTTTGGTTTTGGTCAGAGTTTCTTCTGAACTTAGTTTCACTGAGAACCTTGGTGACATTTATCCTTCACTTCCTTTTTTTTCTGACGCCTTCTGGACAGAGGCGAAGGGATGTGTTGCTCTGGTTGGTACAACAGCTTCTCTTTATGGATAGGATCAGTTGAGACTCAATGCTTCAGTAAATGGCACTAAGCCACGTGTCCCTTTTCAAAGCACTCTAATATCAACTTTCATTAATGTTATGTGTAAGACCCTGTTATGAGCACAACATAAATTATGCCGAGGAGGGAAGCCAACAATAGATAAGGTCGCCTCCTCACCCCAAAGCAACTTACAGTCTAGCAGGAATGGTGCATATGGATCTATGTAGATACCTATAAATACAGGTATAAACCATGACAACAAAAGTGATAATGGGGCCGGGCGTGGTGGCCCACGTTTGTAATCCCAGCATTCAGGAGGCTGAGACCGGAGGATCCGGGTTCGCGGCCAGCCTCAGCTACCTAGTGAGGCACTCCGCAACTTAGTGAGACTCCGTTTCAAAATAAAGAATAAAAAAATAGGGCTGGGGGTGTAGCTCGGAGGTAGAATGCCCCTGAGTTCAATCCCCAGTACCGCAAAAAAAAAAAAAAAAAAAAAAAAGTGATAATGGTAATAATTATAATCTGAGTATGTACAATGTTCCTACACTGTTCTAAGAATTTTACATTGACTCACAAAGTATAGAGAAAAGATTGCTACAGAATGACAAGACACAAGCAATGCCATGAGAAGCCCTTTGTCCCATGGCTGAGGCCTGGGAGCCAGGAAAGCCTTAAAGGGTAGAGGACGCTTCACCTGAGCCCTTTGGATCAATATGCTTTATACAGGCAGAGATGATCCGAGTCCCAGGACATGCACTTCTTAGTAGCCCTGGTAGGGTTCCAGACATCATATCCCAACATATGCACCTGGGCATATTGGATATTTTAAGCTGAAGGCATTTGGGGAAATTGCAGAAGAAAGCAGGTCACTGTCACCCTCCCCTTCCCTGAAGCAAGTCATAAGACCCTCATCAGAGAGGTGCCCTCCCTACACCCAGAGGAAGGGAACATCCTCAGCTCTGAAGTGTGTGTGTATGTTCATTTTCAAGTATTCATTCAACTATTCATTTTCTCATAATAGCTCCTGCATCCAGTAAAAACCTGTATTTAGTAAATGTGTATATTTTTCTCTTGTTAGTCTGTCTTTTGTTATAGAGATGTCCACCATGAATCTAACAATAAATGAGGAAAAGATATTTCTCATCTTCTATAATCCCTTATATTCTCATACAATAATTGAGGCAAATGCCTGCAATCCCAGTACTTGGGAGGCTGAGACAAGAGGATTGTAGGTTCAAGGATGGCTTCAGCAAGTAGTGAGACTCTCATCAACCTAGTGAGACCCTGTTTCAAAATAAAAAATAAAATCAGGCTGGGGGTGTAGCTCAGAGGTATAATGCCCCTGGGTTCAATCCCCAGTACCATAGATAGATAGATAGATAATTAAGGCTACTTAAAATAAAAATGAAATCATGATAGATTGTTTAAACAAAAATTTAAACGCACGCTTGTTATCCCAGTACTTGGGAGGCTGAGATCGGAGGATCTGGGTTCGAGGCCAGCCTCAGCTACTTAGTGAGGCACTCTACAACTTAGTGAGACCCTGTTTCAAAAAATAAGGAATAAAAAAATAGGACTGGGGCATAGCCCGGAGGTAGAATGCCCCTGGGTACAATCCCCAGTACCACCAAAAAAAAAAAAAAAAAAAAAAATTAAATGCATAGAAGAAGAAGGGAGAGCTATATGAGAGAACCTAAACTAAGAATATTTTTTAGAAATCAGGCATGGTAGCCAGGCGTGGTGGTGCACGCTTGTAATCCCAGCAATTGGGAGGCTGAGACCAGAGGATCTGGGTTCGCGGCCAGCCTCAGCTACCTAGGGAGGCATTCCACAACTTAGTGAGACCTTGTTTCAAAATAAAGAATAAAATATAGGGCTGGGGATGTAGCTCGGAGGTAGAATGCCCCTGAGTTCAATCCCCAGTACCACACACACACACACAAAAGAAATCAGGCATGGTGCTGAACACCTGTAATCCCAGTACTTGGGAGGCTGAGGCCGGAGGATTGCAGGTTTGAGGCCAGCCTCAGCAATTTAGCAAGACCCTGTTTCAAAATAAATAAGCCAGATGTGGTGGTGCATACCTGTAATCCCAGTACTTGGGAGGCTGAGACAAGAGGATCGAAGGTTTAGCCGGGCGTGGTGGCACATGCTTGTAATCCCAGCATTTGGGAGGCTGAGACTGGAGGATCTGGGTTCAAGACCAGCCTCAGCTACCTAGTGAGGCACTTCGCAACTTAGTGAGACCCGGTTTCAAAATAAAGAATAAAAAATAGGGCTGGGGATATAGCTTGGAGGTAGAATGCCCCTGAGTTCAATCCCCAGTACCGCAAAAAAAAAAAAAAAAAAAAAAAGAGGATCGAAGGATCGAAGGTTTGAGGACAGCCTAGCAAGTAGTGAGACTCTTATCAACCTATCGAGACTCTGTTTCCAAATAAGAAATAAAATTGGGCTGGGGGTGTAGCTCAAAGGTACGATGCCTCTGGGTTCAATCCCCAGAATCACAAAAAATAATAATAAATAATAATAATAAGAAGGGCTGAGGGTGTAGCTCAGAGGTAGAATGCTCCTGGGTTCAATCTCTAGTAACAAATAATAATAATGATGATAATAATGTTTAGAACTAATCCCAGCATTCGGGAGGCTGAGACTGGAGGATCCGGGTTCACGGCCAGCCTCAGCTACCTAGTGAGGCACTCCGTAACTTAGTGAGACTCGGTTTCAAAATAAAGAATAAAAAATAGGGCTGGGGGTGTAGCTCGGAGATGGAATGCCCCTGAGTTCAATCCCCAGTACCAAATAAATAATAATAATAATAATAATAATAATAATAATAATAATGTTTAGAACTGAGGTAAAATGTAAGTGTCTTGACAACTTAGATATGAGTTTCATAATTTCACCTTCTCTAAAAAGAAAAGATAATTTTCTCTAAGAAAATTATCAGGGTAAATCTTTACCCAAGGAGATGGTGGACAGCAGTACACCTCTAGCCTTTTTATTTTTTGTTTTGAAACAGGGTCTTGCTACATTCCTGAGGCTATTCTCAAACCTGCAATCTTCCTGTCTCTGCCTCCCAAGTACTGAGATTACAGGCATGTGTGCCACCACGCCCAGCTTTGATGTGCATTTAAGTGACCTTGGAACAGTGACTCAGCTAGGCTGGAGCAGGGTCTGAGCATCTGCATTTCTCACAAGCTCAAGAGACTAAGGCTTATAGTAGTGTTTTTCAAACCCAAGCATGCCTCAGAATCACAAGGAGGCCATGTGAAAACATAGATGGAGGGCTGCACTTGCAGTGGTCTTCCTATCCTCTACTGGGGTTGGGACCCAAGAACTCACGTGCCTAATAAGATCCCAGATGACACTCTTGCTGCTGACCACCCCACCCTGCTCCCTGGCAACCATATTTCAAGAAGCACTGACTTAGAACATCCCTACGAATATGAGTAAGTGGTTCCCCAGAGACTGCATGTATGCTGGAGGGCACAGAGTTCAAGATGAAGGTTTTCAGAGCAGGTATTTTGTAAGTTTAAATGGAAAGAGATCCCTATGCTTTCGATGATGAAGATGAGGGTAGCTAACTTTTTCTTTTTTAACCTTTTCTCTATGCACTGAACTAAGGGGTTTAACACACACTATCTTACTTGACATCTGGCCTGGGCAGCACAGTGCGTGTTTGATGTGTGGCTGGGGAGCCAGTCCTGTGTGCATGCTAGGAGGGAGTGTCGTGTCTTTGGTGTGCTGCTGTGGTTTGCAGAGGTACCTGCATGCAAGGCCAAATTGTTCTTGCAGGAAACACCTTTAGATCTGGACAGGCAGTCACTCGAGGCCAGAGTTCTGCTTCACAGAGCCTGTAGGAAATGACCAAAAGATGTGAAGGCAGGTGCTAACTATCATCTGTCTCAACCGCAGAGATACCTGAATATAGAACAGAGCTGGTCGGCCCTGGTGCACGCCTGAAGCACCTGGATGCCTGAGACCTATCCACAGAGGGTATGATTAACGTGATCTGGAGGACATTTGAGTACAGGCATTTTAAAAAGTTCCCTAGCCAGGGTTGAGAACTACTAGTATATGTTTGATTTGGGATAAGATGAATGAGGTACAGGGGACTAAATTTAACAAAACACCTATTCCCAGATTGGACTGCTTAAAGACTTGCCAAATTGGTCAAATCAGTTTCCTGATATTCTTTAGAGCAGTAGTTTCCAAATATCAGTGTGCATCAGAATCAGTGTGTTTTAAGGAAGGCTCCTTAAAGCAGACCTGGGCCCACCCCTAGTCTAAGTCATCATGTCTGAGTAGCCTGAGAATTTGCATTTCCAACAAGTTTCTAGTAGTGCCAACACCTCTGGCTCTTCTCCTTAGATGCTCTGCTATTGAGATCTTAACTGCAATGTAGAAAAGAATGCCTGTGTTTCATATTTTCTACTTTTTCTCACCTTCTCCCTTGCCCCCACTGGAGCAAAAAAAAAAAAAAAAAAAAAAAAGTGCAAACAAATAAAACTGAAATTTTTTTTATGGTACTGGGGATGGAACTCAGGAGCATTCTACCTCTGAACTATACCCCCAGCTCTATTTTATTCTTTTTATTTTGAAACAGGGTCTCACCAAGTTGCAGAGAGCCTCGCCAAGTTGCTGAGGCTGGCCACAAACCCGTGATCCTCCTGTCTTAGCTTCTCAAGTACTGGGATTACAAGTGTGTGCCACCACACCTGGCTCAAAACTGAAAATATTGAAACCTTTCATAATCCAGAATAACCACAATAAACAGTTTTTTTTCTATATAGTATATAGAATATATATACAGTACATATATATATATATATACACATTTTCTTTCATAAATTATAATAATCATATAAAGAACATTTTTCATCTAGAAGAATTACTTTTGGGGGAGAGTACTGGGAATTAAAACCAGGAGCACTCTACCTCTGAACTCTACCTCCAGCCCTATTTTATCTTATTTATTTTTTATTTATTTATTTCTTTTTGCAGTACTAGGGATTGAACTCAGGGGCATTCTACCTCCGAGCTACACCCCCAGCCCTATTTTTTATTCTTTATTTTGAAACCGAGTCTCACTAAGTTGCGGAGTGCCTCACTATGTAGCTGAGGCTGGCCGCGAACCCGGATCCTCCGGTCTCAGCCTCCCGAATGCTGGGATTACAAGTGTGCGCCCACGCCCGGCTCCCAGCCCTATTTTATATATTCTTTAGAAACAGGGTCTCACAACGTTGCTGAGAGCCTCCCTAAGTTGCTGAGGCTGGCTGCCAACCTGTGATCATCCTCTCTCAGCCTCCCAAGTACCAAGATTATAGGAGTGTGCCACCATGCAAAGCTTAAAAGTATAGTTATACCTAGTTTTTCAAGCCCCTTATTATCGAATCCATACAATAAAATTTTGAGTTTAGAATTACAACAAAGTTTTTTTCTGCTGATAATACCTTAAATATTGTGTACTTAAAAATATCTTTAAAAAGCTTACCTCCAACTATTTAAATCAAACTTGCAGAGGCTATAGCTCTGTTAAAATACTATTAAGGGCCAGGCATGGTGGCACATACCTGTAAAAACAAAACTATATATATGGTGTGTATTTTTTTTTACACCATATATATATATATATATATATATATATATATATATATATATATATGTGTGTGTGTGGGGGGGGGGTATGTGTGTAGTACTGGGGATGGAACCCAGGGGCATTCTATCTTATTATTTTATTTTATTTTGAAACAGGGTCTCCGTAATTTGTGGAGGTCCTCACTAAGTTGCTGAGGCTGTCTGTGAACATGCAATCCTCCTGTCTCAGTCTCCCAAGTACTGGGAGTATAAGCATGTACCACCACAACTGGCTCCTTTTTATATTTTTTGTTTTGAAATGGGGTCTCACTAGGTTGCTGAGTCTCACTTAGTTGCTGAGGTTGGTCTTGAACCTGCACTCTTCCGGTCTCAGCCTTCCAAGTACTGAGATTATAGGTGTGTGCCACCATGCCCGGCTTGAGGAAAATCTTTTATGTCAGGTTTCTTTCACTGAATGTTGTATTTGTGAGATTCATTCATATGGGTGTAGTCATAGTTTGCAACATTTTCATAACAGTCTAGTATTCCATTATATGGATATATCGCAATGTATTTATTTATTTTTGGACTGCTGGGGGTTGAATCCAGGGCTTCAAGCATGCTAAGCACACATTCCACCACAGAGCTACATTCCCAGAACCTATTTTTCTATTTTGCTAATAGACATTTGAGTTATTTCTAATTTGAGCAATTACAAATAATGCCAACACAAACATTCTTACAATGCCTTTGCACATGAGCACACAATTCTTCTGGGTATGAAACCTAGGAGCGCAATTGCTAAATCTCAGGACAGATATTGATTCAACTTTTGCATGTGTGTGTGGTACTGAAGATTGAGCCCAGAGGCATTATACTTCTGAGCTCCCCTCTCCCTGCCCTACCACCCTATTTTATTTTTATTTTGAAACAGGGTCTCATTAAGTTGCAGAGGGCCTTGCTCAGTTGCTGAGGCGTTCTTGAACCTGTGATCCTCCTGTCTCAGCTTCCCAAGTCCTGGGATTACAGGTGTGCATCACCACACCCAGTTTGGTTGAACTTAATGGATGGTGCCAACTGATTTCCAAAGCAACATTTGTAAGTTTTAGTCACCCCACATCCTAGGAGGAGAGGGGTATTTGTAAAAAGCTCCCTGGAACATTGCACTGCACATTGGGTTGAGAACCACTGGTGCCATTGCATGTCATGTGCTTTGGAAATGGCACTTAGTCTCACAGGTAGCTGGAGGTGGGCAGATAATGTGATGTGTTCACAACTGCCCAAGGAAAGAAAGGAACATATATTTTAAATCCCATTTTGCTAATAAGGACACCAAGACTCAAAGTTAATTGACTTCCTAGAGTAACAGGGCCATATAACAGCAGTCAGGACTAAAACCCATGATTCTGAGCCGGGCGTGGTAGCACACGCTTGTAATCCCAGCATTGGGGAGGCTGAGACTGGAGGATCCAGGTTCACGGCCAGCCTCAGCTACCTAGTGAGGCACTCTGCAACTTAGTGAGACTCGGTTTCAAAATAAAGAATAAAAAATAGAGCTGGGGGTGTAGCTCGGAGGTAGAATGCCCCTGAGTTCAATCCCCAGTACTGCAAAAAAAAGAAATAAATAAAACCTATGATTCTTGATTCCCATCCTTTTGCTTATACCAACACATAATACAACCTGACTCATTAAATGTCCAGTATATAGAGATTTGGGGCAAATCAGATGTCAAGGCACCATCTCTGTTGTTGGAGAGTTCATGTCCCAGGGCTTAAGAAAGAAGAGAAAGCAGAATGACGTCTTTCCCTTCCACCAAAGACTCTAGTTGTTGTTGTTGTTGTGAGAAGCACAAGTACTCTTCTTCTTTTTTTTTGCGGTTGCAAAGTGCCTCACTAGGTAGCTGAAGCTGGCCGCGAACCCAGATCCTCCGGTCTCAGCCTCCCAAATACTGGGATTACAAGCATGTGCCACCATGCTCGGCTTCCCAGCCCTAATTTTTATTCTTTATTTTGAAACAGAGTCTCACTAAGTTGCAGAGGGCCTCAGCCTCACTAAGTAGCTGAGGATGGCTGCAAACCTGAATCCTCCTGTCTTGGCCTCCCAAGTACTGGGATGACAAGCATGTGCCACCACGCCCGGCTTGGACTCTTCTTTTAAGCAAAGATGTAAGACAGTAAATGTGCCCCTTCAGGGCCCCTGGACACCCCACAACCAGAGAAGAGGTAGGTGCCCCAGGAGCCGTAGGGCCCAAGCTCCCCTCAGACCAGGTTCTGACGCACACCTCTTCCTTATGCTTGCTAGATGACTTTGGACAAAGTACTCAATTTCTCCTGAGTCTCAATGTTCTCATCAGTAAAATGTGAATGATAATCTGTATCTTATGTTTTTTTGGTTTTTGTACTGGGGATTGAACCTAGGAGCATTCTACCTCTGAGCTACATCCCCAGCCCTTTATATTTTAAAATTTGAAACAAGGTCTCACTAAGTTACTAAGGACCTTTCTAAGTTGCTGAGGTTGGCCTTGAACCTGTTATTCTCCTCTTTGCTTCCCAAGTACAGGCATTACAGGTATGCACCATGATGCCCGGCTAGATATTCTTAATATTAATAGAGGGAGCCCATTACCCCTGTATCTTCCATTTCCCCCTCTCTACCAGATCTTTCCCATCAATATATGAAGGCATTTATTTCTGCATCTTTAAAAGCCTCTTTCAATCTTACTTCCCCTTCTAGCTGGGCCACATTTCTCTCTTCCACTTACATCCAAAGGCCTTCAAAGAATTTTTTATAGTCAGTGACCAACTCTTCCTCTTCGTTCTTTCTTAAACCTTCCCACTGAGACTCAGCCTTACCACTCCACTGACACAATTCTTTCAAAGTCACCAGTGACTGTGATTTTCCTAAATGCCACAGTAAATTCTCAGTCCCCTCCGCCACTCTATCCGCAGCTCTGGGTATCAGGCTCCCTCCTGGATTTTTCATCTTGGCCCGGTTTCCAGGACACCACACTCTCCTTATTCTCCTCCTAACACACTGTGTAGCCCTTTGGTCTTGTGTGCTTGTTTTCTTCTTCCTCAATCATAAACACTAGACTGTTCCAGGACTCCTGGCTTGAATGTCTCTTTTCCCATCTACCATCATTTCCTCAAAAATCTCATAGCCAGGCGTGGTGGCGCACACTTGTAATCCCAGCATTTGGGAGGCTGAGACTGGAGGATCTGGGTTCTCGGCCAGCCTCAGCTACCTAGTGAGACACTCCGCAACTTAGTGAGACCCGGTTTCAAAATAAAGAATAAAAAATAGGGCTGGGGGTATAGTTCGGAGGTAGAATGCCCCTGAGTTCAATCCCCAGTACCGCAAAAAAAATAAAAATAAAAATCTCATCATCTCTTGCCTTTGAGTGCCATCTGTTCATTGAAGACTCCCAGAAGTTTATCTCCAGCCCAGACCTCTCCTCTGAGCACCAATTCATTTAACAGCTTATAGCCTTTTCATTAGGATATCTAACAGGGATCTAGAATGTAAATTGCAATAACTAATCTTCCCCCAAAGCCAGATCCCTAAAGATGTCCTCTCATGCAACTCCCTTTTTCTAACTGCCCAAGTCAAAAACCTTGATGTTCTATTTGACTCTTTTCTTTTTCTCATAGTCTTCAAACAATCCATTAACAACTTTTTTTTTTTTTTTTTTTTGTACTGAGGATTGAACTCAGGGGCATTCTACCTTTGAGCTACACCCTCAGCCCTTTTATTTTTTATTTTGAAACAGGGTCTCACTAAGTTGTTGAGGGTCTCTCTAAATTGCTGAGATGGACCTCAAACCTGCAATCCTCCTGTCTCAGCCTCCCAAGCACTAGGATTACAGGCAAGCACCACCACACCCAGCTCATTAGCAAATCTTTTTTACTCCATTTTCAAAATATGTCCCAGAATCTCACCACTCCTTACCATCTTTACCCATCTTGGATACTTTTTTCTCTTTCCTGGATTAATACAAGCAAGAATGGAAAAGAGGTTAGTGGAAAGTGAAAAAGCACTAAAAACAAACCTACTTGATAACTAACCTAAATACATGCTCTCCTTGCATATATTTTATTTATCTGTGTATGCTGTATATATTTATAATTAAACCATTAACTCCTACTTGCCAGTTCATGGCACATTATCATTATTATTATGTCTTTGGGTGGTAAAAGGTCACTCTTGTTTTATTTATGTATTTATTTCATTTCCATTCCCCAGTCTCATCTCCATCCTCCTGGCAAAAATCACCTCACCTTGAACCCCATACAACGGAAGTGCCACAATCTCAGTAGAAGTTATTTATAGATTTTTATAGTTATATATAGATTTTATCTATATTAATATATGTATTATTTATCCTGCCATGTTTTGTTTTTATGTTGTTTTGAAGCCTATTACATTCCAGTGTCATATTTGCTAAAAAAAAAAAAGTTTGATGTAAATGTTATATAGTAAATGGAGTAATACACCTGTACTAATTTTTCTCAGACAACAGTCAAGTTTTAAGTTTTTAGCCACCTCATGTATAGTAATTTTGATTATCATACTTTCTTTCATATTGCAATTATCTCCTCTAATCATTTACTGATAATCAATTATTACATGTGTAATTTCAGTTCCCTTTGAATACCAGAAACACAGGAGGATTTTTATTAACTTAAAATTGTTGATTAATTGACTTCTATTTATGGTATACAAAGTACAGCTATTTGTAATCTGGCTGATAGGACTGGGTGTGAGTTTAAAAAAATAATTTACATAGCTAAATTATCCAGATGCCAATTTAAAATAAACTTTTAGCATCAATCCTTAATTTTCTTTAGTAATATTTAAATCTTAATGTAAACTAAATATATCTTTGTAGTAATACGAGGTTTTAGCTGGGCATGGCGGTGTACACCTATAATCCCTTTACTTGGGAAGCTGAGACAGAAGGATTGCAGGTTCAAGGCCATCCTTAGCAATTTAGCAAGGCTCTCAGCAACTTATTAAGACTCAGTTTTAAAATATAAAATAAAATAGAGCTGAGGGGTGTGGCTCAAAGGTAGACTGTCCCTTGGTTCAATCCTCAGAACCAAAACTTTTTTTTTTTATTTGTGGAATATAATTACTATTACAGGAAAACAAATAACATTAAGAAGGAAAACAAAATCTAGGCATGGTGCATGCCTGTAATCCCAGTACTTGGGAAGCTAAAATAGGAGGATCTCAGGTTTGAGGCCAGCCTCAGAAACCATGTTAGGCCCTCTGTAACTTAGTGAAATTCTGTTTCAAAAAAAAAGTAAAATAGGGCTGGGGGTGTAGCTCAAAGGTAGAAAGCCCCTGAGGTTCAACCCCCAGTGCCAATAATACACACACACACACACACACACACACACACACACACACACACACGAAGGAAAACAGCCTGGCATAGTGTCACATACAGTACTTGGGAGGCTGAGATAAGGAGGATTGCAGGTTCACGGTCAGCGTCAGCAATTTAGTGAGGCTCTCAGCACCTTAGCAAGACCCTGTTTCCAAATAAAAAATATAATAAGTCTGGGGTGTAGCCCAGAAGTAAAAGGCTCCTGGGTTCCATCCCTAGTAACACACACACACACACACACACACACACACGGAAAACGAATCTATATCTGTGAGATCCTTAGCAAAATTGCCCAATACATTCTTCCTAATACACTTACTTTAGTTTTCCAGAAATGTGAGCCAGAAATGTGAGCATAGGATAAATAGTTTAGGAACTTGTAAGAGCATGGTATCAGCAGAGGGAAGCTTAACATTAAGAAGTCTCTGGTGAGCCGGGCGTGGTGGCACACGCTTGAAATCCCAGCATTCGGGAGGCTGAGACCGGAGGATCCGGGTTCGCGGCCAGCCTCAGCTACTTAATGAGGCACTCCGCAACTTAGTGAGACCCGGTTTCAAAATAAAGAATAAAAAATAGGGCTGGGGGTGTAGCTCGGAGGTAGAATGCCCCAGAGTTCAATCCTCAGTACCGCAAAAAAAAAAAGAAGTCTCTGGTGGCTGGGAATGGTGGCGCATGCTTCTAATTCCAGTACTTGGGAGGCTGAGACCAGAGGATCCGGGTTCGAGGTCAGCCTCAACTACTTGGTGAGGCTCTCCATAACTTAGTGAGACTCTGTTTCAAAATAAAGAATAAAAAATAGGACTGGGGGTGTAGCTCAGAGGTAGAATGCCCCTGGGTTCAATACCCAGTACTGCAGGAAAAAAAAAAAAGTCTCTGGTGGTAATATTTCTGTGATATCATAGTTGGAAGTCATATACTTTAAAAAAGATATTGTAAGCTGGGTGTGGTGGCTCACGTTTATAATCCCAGTACTTGGGAGGCTGAGACAGGAGGATCCGGCTGTGTGGCCAGCCTCAGCTACTTAGTGAGGCCCTCCTCAATGTAGTGAGACCTTGTTTCAAAATAAAGACTAAAAATAGGCCTGGGGATGTAGTTCGAAGGTAGAATCCCTTGGGTTCAATTCCCAATACAAAAAAAAAAAAAAAAAAAGGATATTGTAAATAAGGATTAAATCTATTACTATAAAAAACTGTATGAAGACCAGCTCTTAGAGAAGAGGGACACTGAGACTAGCAAGGGGAGCACGACCACCACTTGGTCCAGGGAGACAACCTTTCATCTTGAGAGTCAAAGCTGCTGTTGCCTTTGAAGTCACTTCACCCATTAACCTAAATGGTGAGTTCCTAGGGGACTAGAGGGGTGTCACTATCTAAGAGAGGATTAGGACCATTGGATTCGGGTTGTTTCACCAGATTAGGATTTAAATACCTAGCCAGTTGGTGTTAAAATAATTAGAGACTGACAAACATCCAAGGACACAGGAAAACGTTTGAAGTGAAGAAGTACTGTCACTGTCTCTGCCTTTAGTAGGCTTTGGAGTTTTCTCTGAACTTGGAACCAGAAGCCCCCAGCTTTGCAGATGACTGAGACCTACTCTCCTTTATCTTCTATTTTGTACACCAGAATCTTTCCCATTCAGGGCTGTTGTGTGCTCACACCACATCTTTGTGCAAATCAGGAAAAGATGCTCCAGATAGAGAGACAGAGCCCTGCACCCAAGGCACCTGGCCAGTAGCATGTGCCGGCACCTGGGCTACTTGCCTCCAACACATGCACTGTCCTCTCCCCTCTATTTCCAAACAAGTGTTAACCTCCCTCCCCTTGGACACCACAGAGCCCCACATTGACACCCTAATGCACAGTTCCCCTTCCCACCCTTCGTGAGATCACTGGTGGTTCTAGGGATCGTTTGTTTGCAATCCTCCTGTCTCAGCCTCCCAAGTACTGGGATTGCAAGTGTGTATTACCACACCTGGCTTCCTTGGAATGGTTTTTGTTCCTCCTATTATTGGCCTACTCAGGAAACTCTGGTCCTGCTCAGCACTCTCTCCTTCACGTGGTCTTCCCCTGGCCTCTGTGGCATCAACAATTCCTGGGATCCCTCCTCCTACTCTCTGGCCTCTCCTCTCAGTTTCTTTGGCTGAGGCTTCCTCCTTGAAACCAGGTGTGAATGTGAGCTTTGCTCAAGCTTCAATCCAGACCTTCCTCTCTCTTTCCATTCTGGACTTTTCCAGTGATCTAGAACACTCTTCCCACAGCCAAGGAAAACATTCCTCCATCCTCACCTCCAGCCCAGGAAGTCCTGGAGCACCTTCCCTGGCTACTTTTCCACCGCTTACACTCTTCTCCAAAGACCAAGTAAATGACCTCCTGGAGGAAGCTGGGGCCTCGAGGCCACACAAACTCTAGTGAGCCACAGCAGCCACACACATGGCTGGATCTGGCTACCAGGCCAGACTCTGCCTCTGTTGAGGGGGCCTGTGGCAGAGGTGGGGAGATGCAATTTAGGAGGAAGGGATTAGAAAGCCCAAAGGTGGCTGCAGACTCCAAGCTACATTTTCTTTTCTTTTTTTTTTTTTTTTTTTTTTTTTGCAGTACTAGGGATTGAACTCAGGGGCATTCTACCTCCGAGCTATACCCCCAGTCCTATTTTTTATTCTTCATTTTGAAACCGGGTCTCACTAAGTTGTGGAGGGCCTCACTAGGTAGCTGAGGCTGGCCGCGAACCCAGATCCTCCAGTCTCAGCCTCCCAAATGCTGGGATTACAAGCGTGCACCACCACGCCCGGCTCCAGCTACATTTTCCAATGCAACTTTATCAGCAATAAAATTGATATATGGATCTCTTGCTGTGACCTACTTCTATTTCTCATTTTGTTCTAACTCAGTAGAGAGTATATGGTTGATACCACTAACCCCAACTCATACCCCACACATGGCCTATAAAACAGGCACAAGGACAAGGTTTTGGAGACATAAGGTACACCTAGAGAGAAAGATGTTTCAGGTACAGCTGGAACAGGAGGTGTCTGACCTTAAATAAGCACAGAGCTTCTAGGTGCTCCATTTATTTAGCATAGAGCACAGGTCCTCAGCAATCCCAAGCCTTTGCAACTCAGACTACACAGACTTTTGCAACTAATAGATCATGTTGGGCAGTTGTGCCCAACATGGGAATAAGATGAGTAGTTCCATCACTTAAAACAGGCTGAGCCAGATGCAATGGTGCATACCTATAATCCCTGGAATTCCTCTCTATACTTGAGAAGCTGACACAGGAAGATCACAAGTTCAAAGCCAGCCTCAGCAACTTAGGAAGATGTTGTTTCAAAATGAAAGGGGTTGGGGTTATAGAGCGCCCCTGTGCTCAATCCTCAGTACCACAAAGCAACAAAAAGATCCAACAAAACAAAACAAAAACAAAAACCAGGCAGACCTTGGTAACCAAATTCTTTATATGTTCCTGGTTGGGATCATTTTTTACTGTTCCTATAGAGTTTCTCAGGCAGGAACAGGCCAAAGGAAGCTCAGCTACATGTAGGTCAGCACTGTGGTTCTCACACCCTAGCATGTGTAAGAATGCTGGACATGGCGGCACACACTTGTAATCCCAGTACTTGGGAGGCTGAGACAGGAGGATTGCAGCTTTGCAACCAACCTCAAGAACTTAGTGAGGCCCTCAGCAACTTAGTGAGACCCTGTATAAAATAATAATAATAATAATAATAATAATAAATAGGGCTGAGGGTGTAGCTCAAAGGTAGAATTCCTCTGGGTTCAATCTCCAGTACCACAAAATATATATATATTATATATATATATAGTTATAAATATATATATATTTTATATATATATATATAGTTTTGTGGGCTCCTAGCCCTGATTCAGTAGTAGGTCTGTGGTAAGCCTATGAATCTGCATTTCTAACAAGTTCCCAGGTGACATTGAAGCTGTTGGTCTGAGAACCACTGTGTACGAGTTAGCATCATGTGAGAGTCTAGCTTTAGGGGCATTAAGTCAATTGCCTCAAATTTTCTTCCTCCTCTCTTTTTTTTTTTGTACTGAGAATTGAACCCAGAGGCATTCTACCTATGAGCTATCTCTCAGTCCTTTTTATTTTTTACTTTGAAGTAAGATCTCATTAAGATGATGAGAGTCAAGCCCGGCGTGGTGGCGCACGCTTGTAATCCCAGCATTCGGGAGGCTGAGACCGGAGGATCCAGGTTCGTGGCCAGCCTAGTGAGGCACTCTGCAACTTAGTGAGACCCGGTTTCAAAATAAAGAATAAAAAATAGGGCTGGGGGTATAGCTCGGAGGTAGAATGTCCTTGAGTTCAATCCCC
>PVLC010033360.1:0-17595 GCA_004027655.1 Graphiurus murinus | reverse complement strand
CGCACGCTTGTAATCCCAGCATTCGGGAGGCTGAGACCGGAGGATCCGGGTTCGCGGCCAGCCTCAGCTACCTAGTGAGGCACTCCGCAACTTAGTGAGACTCGGTTTCAAAATAAAGAATAAAAAATAGGGCTGGGGGTATAGCTCGGAGGTAGAATGCCTCTGAGTTCAATCCCCAGTACCGCAAAAAAATAAAAAAATAAAAAAATAAAAAGCAAAACAGTGCTTGGGGTATAGCTTGAAGATAGAATGCTCCTAGGTTCAATCCCCAGTACCACAAAAATTAAAAAAAAAAAAAAAATTGATGAGCCCACAATGACCTGCTTGGAAGGCTTAGACAGAATTGCAAATTTGAGGCCAGCCTGGGCAGTTTTATGAGATCCTGGGTTCAATCTCTACTACTCGGAACAAATATTGGTGATGGCTTCTTTTTTCTTTTGGCCTTTGGATGATAATAAATATTTTTCAAATTGCACTTAAAATTTTGTGATGTAGCCAGGCGTGGTGGCGCATGCTTGTAATCCCAGCATTTGGGAGGCTGAGACCGGAGGATCCGGTTTCGCAGCCAGCCTCAGCTACTTAGTGAGGCCCTCTGCAACTTAGTGAGTCCCTGTTTCAAAATAAATAATAAAAAATAGGGCTGGAGGTGGAGCTCGGAGGTAGAATGCCCCTGGGTTCAATCCCCAGTACCACAAAAACAAACAAATTATTTAATGTGTAATTTTGCTCCAGTTGAAGTCCTTTCACTTTATATGAGCATGTGCTATTAATTAGATAAATTCCTAATCTGGGAAAAGATCTAGTAGACAATTTGCTGTAGCTTTGTTGTTTTCTTTTTTTTTTTTTTTTTTTTGCGGTACTGGGGATTGAATTCAGGGGCATTCTACCTCCGAGCTATACCCCCAGCCCTATATTTTATTCTTTATTTTGAAACAGGGTCTCACTTAAGTTGCGGAGTGCCTCACTAGGTAGCTGAGGCTGGCCTCGAACCTGGATCCTCCAGTTTCAGCCTCCCAAATGCTGAGATTACAAGCGTACGCCACCATGCCCGGCTTACTTTGTTGTTTTCTAAATATATTTGAATCACATTTTTCTTTAGTTACAGAGGGTTTTTTTGTTTTTGTTTTTGGCGGTACTGGGGACTGAACCCAGAAACATTCTACTTCTGAGCCCTATTTTTTATTCTTTATTTTGAGACAGGGTCTCACTAAATTGTGGAGGGCCTCACTAAGTAGCTGATGCTAGCTGCAAGTCTCTATCCTCCGGTTTTAGCCTTCCAAGTACTGGAGATTACAAACTTGCACCACCATCCCCTGTAGGGCACTGCCATGAAAATCTGGGAAGTCAAAGATTAGCAGGCCTGGGCCTGTTTCCGTTTTTCCTGGCAAAACGGCCCTAAAGCTAATCAGAAAAAAGATAAGAGCCCCCAGTCCCACTAGATGTCTTTGTCCAATTACCAAAGGACCAGTCCCTAGGTCCCGCCCTAACGGGCCAAACCTATCCCAATACATCCTGTATCCCTTCCAGACAAACCAGCCAATCCTTATGGTCCCCGTAGTCTCTCTCTGCCCTGGCAACAAGATTTCACCAGTCCCATTCCCGCCTGTGTACACCCCCACTATAATAGGCTAAACAAAGCCAGAGTGGGGTCCTTGTCAAGACTCCACTGTGTTGGATGAGACTTGGACCCTAGTTTGAGCTAGCAATAAACTTCCTTCTTGATTTTGCATTTCTCGGTGTGAAGTGATCGTTCTTTGGTGAGGCACCCCAAATTGAGCCCAACATCCCTGCTACAGAGTTTTTAAATTTTTATTTTATTTTTGTAGTACTGGGGATTGAACCCAGGGGCCTTCTACCTCCAAGCTACACCCCCAGCCCTATTTTTTATTCTTTATTTTTTGAAGCAGGGTCTCACTAAGCTGTGGAGGGTCTTACTAAGAAGCTGAGGCTGGCCATGAACCTGGGATTCTCCTGTCTCAGTCTCCTAAATACTGGGATTAAAAGGGTGGGCCACCATGCTAATCTTAGAGTTTTATTGTAACTACTTCTTTGTTCATATAATTATAGTTGCCAAAATTCATATTTTCTAGCAAGTGCAAGAGAGCAGATGAGTATCTTTTCAGTTGAAAAAGCCAGCTGATTATAAAGAATTGTAAGTTCAAGAGGTAGCAAAATTTCCCTTTATTGCCTAGAATTTATTCCTTGAATATCAACATATTTTTTAATCCCAACAGCTGCCATGGTATGTGAGAATCATAAGCAACTTTTAGGAAATACCAACTGTCATTAGATAGTTTATAACAACATAGAATCCTGAATTTAGGCACAAGCAATTACTATGTTACAGTTGTTGCTAAGTTTATGAAAATGGCTGCCGCCATACATATTTCTTTGTTAGTACCCCAAATACCTTGTTTTGGTCTTATGAAAATTTCATCATCAGAATGTCTCTCAACCATATTTCCAGATGTCCATCATGGATACCTTGTTAAGCAGATGGGAATTCTTTTTTTTTTTTTTTTTTTACTGGAGATTGAACTCGGGGCATTCTACCTCCGAGCTATACCCCCAGCCCTATTTTTATTCTTTATTTTGAAACCGAGTCTCACTGAGTTGCGGAGTGCCTCACTAGGTAGCTGAGGCTGGCCGCGAACCCGGATCCTCCGGTCTCAGCCTCCTGAATGCTGGGATTACAAGCGTGCACCACCACGCCCGGCTGCAGATGGGAATTCTAATGCTGTTTCTTCTTAGGGGGAGAGAGTGCTACTGATTAAACCCAAGTCCGCATGCATACTAAGCATATGATCTACCACTGAGCTATATCCCCAGGCCCTAATATACAATTTCTGTAAGAGTATTATAGTACCAGAGGTGAAGTGATCTACACTAATTTCTGTGATAGCTGTTGGCAAATCTAGAATACTGTGATACGACTTTTTGCCTTAAAGGGAACTTGCTGCTTCGAAATTAGTGTTGGCTATAAATCTCTTTTGGAAAACAGAATAAACTCTATTGGAGCTGGGCATGGTGGTGCATGCTTGTAATCCCTGTACTTGGGAGGCTGAGACAGGAGGATCACAGGTTTGAGGATAGCCTAGATAGTTTAGCAAGATTTTCAGCAACCTAGCAAGACCCTGTTTCAAAATAAAATAGGGCTGGGGGTGTGGTCCAGAGGTCGAACACCCCTGGGTTCAATCCTCAGTATAACTAACACACACACACACACACACACACACTCACTCAATCCTCAGTATAACTAACACACACACACACACACTGGAGCCAGGCATGGTGGCTGGGGGTGTGGTCCAGAGGTCAAACACCCCTGGGTTCAATCCTCAGTATAACTAACACATACACTCAATCCTCAGTATAACACACACACACACACACACTCAATCCTCAGTATAACTAACACACACACGCACATACCCACACTGGAGCCAGGCATGGTGGTGCATTCCTGCAAGCCCAGTACTTACTTGGGAGGCTGAGACAGGAATATCAAAGGTTTGAAGCCAGCCTCAGCAATTCAGCAAGACTGTTTCAAAACAAAATAAAAAAATAAAAGCTGGGCATGGTGTTGCATGCCCATAATCCCCATACTTGGGAGGCTAAGACAGGTTCAAAGCCAGCCTCAGCAAATACTGAGACTCTCAGCAACCTAGCAAGACCCTGTTTCCAAACAAAATGGGGCTGAGGGGTGTATCTTAAAGGTAAAATGCCTCTAGGTTCAATCTCAGTAACACACACACACACACACACACACACACAAAGCTGGGGGTGTAGCTCAGAGACTGACCCTGGGTTTAAGCCTCAGCACCCCTCCCCCAATGCTATTGGAGGGCTGGTGGTAGCTCAGTGGTAGAGCATATGCCTACCACTCGAGACCCTGAGTTTGATCCCTAGCATTACACTCAACAATAAAACCCTATCAAGGTGAAAAATACAGTGGGGGACAGTAATAATGGCTTCTTAGTATGATGCTTGGCATATAATAAACTTTTTATTTAAGCCATTGTGATTTTATTGAATAGGGCCAAAGGAGTTGAATTGCCCCTTTTACTGGCAAGACTTAAATCTCAAGAAGGTAAGTAGTTTATCCAGGACCTAGCAAGTGATAGCATCAGTCTTACCTCACACCAATGCTAGGGCTCTTAGCTGCTACCTTATACTTTCCACTGGGGGAAAAAAATTTTTTTAAATAGAGTTTTGCTTTTAGTAGTAGGTGCTTTTGTAAATGGCTTCAGATAAGTGTGACCTGGGAAACATACTGATTTTACCTGTATAGATAAATGCAGCCATAAAAAAACATTTCATTTTATCTCCCTGGGTATTCTGTTATGAAAACCTAGGACTTTGTAATAGCTTCTTTGGAGAGTGGCAGAAAAAAATCAGTCTTGTGTTTTTTCAGTCTGCTCTGTCCTTTATCTTTCTCATATGAGAACTTTTTTGAGATTTTTAGTCCATTCTGTTTATTCCCATGTGGGTTTGTCTTTTTGTTCTGGTGGTGGTGGTACTGGAGATTGAACCCACAGGTGTTCTACCTCTGAGCTACACCCCCAGGCCATTTTTACTTTTTATTTGGAAACAGGGTCTTACTAAGTTGCTGAGAGCCTTGCTAAGTTCCTGAGGCATGTCATGTTTTTAAGTACAGAAACCACCCATTTAGTTTTTGATCTGCCCTGGGCTCATTTGTGACCGCTAAGAGCTGATTTGTGATTTATTGTCTACTACCTCTCCCTTTACTCTTGGGCTAGGATTTCTTAGGGTAAGTAACTATGTAGAGGGGCAGTCACCCCACTTATTGCCTTACTGCTGCATGTGACCTACTGGTACCACAGATGCATAAGTTCCTTGTCATTATTATTATTATTATCATCATCATTATTTTGGTACAAGGACATTCTACCTCTGAGCTATACCCCCAGCCCTTTTTATATTTTTCTTTTGAAACAGCATCTTGCTAAGTTGCTGAGAGTCTTGCTGAAGTGCTGAGGCTGGCTTTGAACCTACCATCTTCATGTGACCTTTGGTTCCTAATAATGCTTTTTCCATATTATTAGAATTTTGTTTCTGTTTTGGGATTGAGTCTCATTAAATTGCTCAGGCTGGCAATTTGAAGGCCTCAGCCTTCAAAGCAGCTGGGATTAAAGGCATGTGCTACCACATCCAGTTTATTACTAGAGGTTTTAATTTTTTTCCTTTTCCTTTGTCCTTTTTTTTTCTTTTTGGTGGTAGTACTGGTGATTGAACCCAGGGGCATTCTATCTGAGATATACCCCCAGCCCTTTTACTTATTTATTTATTTTTTTGCGGTATTGGGAATGGAATTCAGGGGTATTGTACCTTCAGGGTACATCCTTAGTCCTAGTTTTATTCTTTATTTTGAAACAGGGTCTCACTAAATTGCGGAGGGCCTTACTAATTAGTTGAGGCTGGCCTCGAACCTGTGATCCTCCTGTTTCAGCCTCCCAAGTATGAGATTACAAGCGTGTGCCACCATGCCTGGCCCCTTTTTATTAGAAACGGGGTCTTGCTAGGTTGCAGAGGTCTTCACTAAGTTGCTGAGGTTGGTCTCCAACTTGCTATCCTCCTGCCTCAGCCTCCTGAGCAGCTGGGATTATATGCCTGCACCACTCTGCCCAGTGCAGTTTATACTTTGCGTATCAGGCATTACAGTAATGATAGTTCTAACAAAGAGACCCAAAATGTAATGGCTCCAATACAATTAGCATATTTCTCACATGACTGTCCAGGGCCCACCATGCAATCTTCCAAGGACCTAGTAGATTACTGAAGTTGTCTGTATTTTTATTTTTTATTTTTTGGTACTGTGGATTGAACCCAGGGCATTCTACCTCTGAGCCACACCCCAGCCCTATCCTATTTATTTATTTGTTTGTTTTTTGGTACTGTGGATTGAACCCAGGGGCATTCTACCTCCAAACTATATCCCAAGCCCTATTTTTTTTTTTTTTTTTGTGGACTGGGGCTCAGCCTGATTTTATTTCTTATTCGGAAACAGGGTCTCACTAGGTTGATAAGAGTCTTACTACCTGCTGAGGCTGTCCTTGAACCTGTGATTCTTCTATTTTAGCCTCCCAAGTACTGGGATTACAAGCATGCACCACCACGCCTGGCTCCTTGTTCTTTATTTTTGAAACAAGAGTCTCACTAAATTGCAGAGGGCTTCACTAAATAGCTGAGGCTGGCTGTGAACTTGCAATCCTCCTTTCTCAGCCTCCGAAGTACCGGGATTACAAGTGTGTGCCAGCACACTTGGCCCTAAGCCCTTTTAAAATTTATTTATTTATTTATTTATTTATTTATTTATTTATTTATTTATTTATTTAGTGGTACTGAGATTGAACCCAGGGGCATTCTACCTCCGAGCTACACCCCCAGTCCTATTTTTTCTTCTTCATTTTGAAACAGGGTCTCACTAAATTGTGGAGGGCCGAGATAAGTAGCTGAGGCTGACTGCAAACCCAGATCCTCCTGTTTCAGCCTCCCAAGTACTGGGATTACAAGCATGCACCATCACGCCTGGCTTATTTATTTTTTGAAACAGGGTCTCACTAAGTTGCTGAGGCTGGCCTCTAGCCTGCATTTCTCCTGTCTCAGCCTCCCAAGTATTGGGATTACAGATGTATGCCACCACACCCAGCTGACTATATATTTCATTCTTGTTTTACATATGAAGAAACCAAACTTTAAGAAAGGTCACATAACCTGCCGATCCAATACTATCATAAATGCTGAATTGCCAGGCATGGTGGCACATACCTGTAATCCCAGTACTTGGGAGGCTGAGATAGGAGAATCACAAATTTGAGGAGATCAGCCTCTGCAACTTAGCAAGACCCTGTTTCAGGAAAACAAAAGGTACTGGATCTGGGATTTACCACTTGACCAGGTTCCCCTTAACATTGGTATGTCAACCAAATGACTGCTGTAAAGATTTCTGAAACCTGTTCTATTTTTCACCCTCTTATAATGAGTATGAAAGCCACATACTCTGTAGTGATTCAAACTTGTGGCTGTTCTAAACTTGCTTTAGTCAATTTTAGGAGGCCCTGCCTGTTCAAGTACCTAATTGCTGATAAAGTGGGGCTTCTCTATTCCCTGTTTCCTCTCAGAACACCCCCCCCCCGACACACACACACTGGACCTCTCCTTGGGAATGCAGAGTGCTGTTCCTTGGTTGCACCCCTCACCTCCCCACCTATGCCTTTATTCTAAGCTCTTTCCTTGCTTTATGTTTGATGTGACTCCACCTCTACCAGGACCCAAAGCCAATGCTCATGACCCCAGCTCTGAGTGGGAGGTTAGGGAAGAAGAGGTTGCCCTGCAAGTGAGTTAGTACAGGGATAGAAAGAATGTGGTCCCTTTTCTCCCATCATAAAGGTCATGGACAGAGCTGGGTATGGTGATACATGCTTGTAATCCCAGTACTTGGGAGGCTGAGACAGAAAGATCACAGGTTCAAGACCATTCTCAGCAATTTAGCAAGGCCCTCTGCAACTTAATGAGACTCTGTTTCAAAATAAAAAAAATTAGCTGGGCGTGGTAGCGCACACTTGTAATCCCAGTACTTGGGAGGCTGAGATCGGAGGATCCAAGTTCACAGCCAGCCTCAGCTACTTAGTGAGGCTCTCCACAACTTAGTGAGACCCTGTTTCAAAGCAAAGAATACAAAATTGGGCTGGGGGTGTAGCTTGGAGGTAGAATGCACCTGGGTTCCATCCCCAGTAAACCCCCCCCCCCAATAGGGCTGGGGAGCGTGGCTCAGGTAGAATGCCCCTGGGTTCAATCCCCAATACCACCACCACCACCAAAACAAAATCCCTTTCCAAATGCTGCTGAGCTCTTTGCCTAGCAATCATTACAAATTCTGCTTCTCTCTGAACATTCTTATTGGCTTCTACTAGTTTGACATCTGCCTATAGAAGGATGTATTTGAGAATAAAAATTTTATTTATGCAAAAATCTATATGGGTTTGCTTGACACCTGTCACACTGGCCTCTCCTAAGCTGGGCTGAATCCCAAAGAAGTCAGTGCATCCTAGGTTGGTGATAATTGACACCTTAGGCTAAAGACAAGGGACACTGGACAGAACCTTGTACTGGAGATCTCAGGTCTGGCTGAGAGACCTTGTTTTAAGGCTGCTGCTAGAGAATCCTTCAAACTACTCAGCATGCCAAAGCTCCATACTCTGGGGTATCATATTGTGAGCCCCAATAGTTAAACCAACAAAAACTCCCTGTCCTGAGAAGTCAGGTAGAGGCAAGGTGTAGCAAATAATATTATAGGATGCTCAGTTATAAGGAATGTCCCTTAAAGTAAAATTTGTTTACATGAAGTTCAACTTGAGTTTGTCCTGTATTCTGTTTGGCAACCCTAGTTAGGGTAGTATGGTAAAGCAAGAAATTCCATAGGCAACCGCCAAAGGTTCCGCCCCTCCACTGGACACTTGAAGGAGGCTCTTCGGCTTTTCTGTCTCTGGAAATACAGGGTGTCTCTTGGGCTGGTGCAAGGCATGCGACAAATAGCCAGGCGATGACTTGCGCAGGAGAAAAGGGCCACAGACCCTGCTGGAGCCCTGACCTGGACTTAGGAGGTCAGAGGAGTTCGAAAGGACCTGGGACCTCGGGTGCTTGTCTGCTCAAGAGGCCCTGATTCCCGGGCGCAGATCGCCGGTGGCAGTTAAAAGCCTTCTACCCAGCCTGGCGTGGCGCACGCTTGTAATCCCAGCGTTTGGGAGGCTGAGACTGGAGGATCCGGGTTCTTGGCCAGCCTCAGCTACCTAGTGAGGTACTCTGCAACTTAGTGAGACCCTGTTTCAAAATAAAGAATAAAAAAATAGGGCTGAGGGTATAGCTTGGAGGTAGGATGCCCCTGAATTCAATCCGCAGTACCGGGAAAAAAAAAAAAAAAGCCTTCTGCCCGACTCCAACATGGCGCCTGCGGCGGCCGCCAGCTGCCAAGATGGTGGCGCGGGGCCGCGCGCGCGCTCCCGGCCCGCCTCCCCCGGCCTTCCTCCTGCCCACGGCGCCGCTCGCGTTGCCGAGCGCCGGTTGCCCTTCGGCCTCGGCGGTCGCGGGCCGTCCTTCCCGCGCGATGCGGCTCCTCGGCTGGTGGCCCGTAGTGCTGTGGGCGCTGGGGCTCCCGGTCCGCGGCCTGGAGGGTGAGTGAGGGACCGGGCGGCGGGCGGCGGAGCTCCACCTGCGCGGAGGCCGCGCCTCGCCTCGCCTCTTCGCGGCGTCCTCCGAGCGCTGCGCCCCGGCGCGGGCCGAGGCCGCCGCTCCAGCAGGCGTCGGTCATTCGGGTGACTGTGTCCTAAGCGCCTACTGAGGTATACCCTCGTGTGGCGAGCACTCTAAGATTAATAACCATCATCGGAAGGGATAGCCGACATTTATTGTGGCTTTACTACCAGGGGCCAGCCTAGTGCTTTACTTTTTTTTTTTTTTTTTTTTGGTGCTGGGGATTGAATCCAGGGGCGTTCTGTCTTCCACCTGCACCCCTGCCCTATTATTTATTTTTATTTTGAAACCGTCTCAATTGAGTTGCTGAGGGGTCTTGCTAAATTGCTGAGACTGGCTGCAAACCTGCGATTCTCCTTTATCAACCTTCCAAGTATTGGGATTACAGGTGCGCGTCACCACGACCGGCATGCTTTACATTTACATTTCTTTAATTTAGTCCTCCCAGCAACCCTGTGAGATAGGTTCGTTTCACAGATAAATTGAAAGAGGCTAAGCAACCTAAGTTTGCATTTCTGGTAAGTGGCAGAGCCCACTCAGGAGTCCACCTTGTTGGACCACTTTCTAGGGATTGAACCCAGGGGCTTTCTATCTCCCAGCCCTTTTAATTTATTTTTTGTTTTGAAGCAGGATCTCAGTAAGTTGCTGAGGCTGGCCTCAAACCTGCGGCCCTCCTGTGTCAGCCTCATAAGTACTAGGATTATAGACATACACCACCACACCTGGTTCTGCTGGACCACTTTCTAAGGGAGGCCCATTTTGGTCAGGTGCCTTCATGAAGAACAGACCAGAAAAACAACCAGAGACTCCCAGGGTCCTGCTTACAGGGACCTTTTTTTCCCCTTCAGTTCTGGGGATTGAACCCAGGGGCATTCTACCTCCGAGCTACACCACTAACCCTATTTTATATTCTTTATTTTGAAACAGGGTCTCGCTAAGTTTCGGAGGTTCTCACTAAGTAACTGAGGCTGGCAGTGAACCTGTGATTCTCCTGTTTAAGCCTCCCAAGTACTGGGATTACAAGCGTGTGCCACCACACCCGGCTCCCAGCCCTATTTTAGTTTTTATTTTGAAATTCAGTAAGTTGCTGAGAGCCTAACTAAGTTGCTGAGGCTGGCTGAGAATCTGCAATCCTCCTGTCTCAGCGTCCCAAGTACTGGGATTACAAGCATGCCACCATGCCCGGCTCTTTTTTTTTTTGTGGTACTGGTAATTGAATCCAGGGGCATTCTACCTCTGAGCTACACCCCCAGCCCTACTTTTTATTCTTTATTTTGAAACAGGGTCTCACTAAGTTGCAGAGGGCCTCGCTAAATAGCTGAGGTTGGCCTAGAACCTGGATCCTCCAGTCTCAGCCTCCCAAGTACTGAGATTGCACAGGGACCTCCTGGCCTCAAGACCCAGACACCAGTCTTCCAGTCTTTACCAGCTAGATCATCCTCCTCCTCCTCCTCCTCCTCCTCCTCCAGTGTAGAGTCTTACAAAAAAAACATTATTATTGTCTTGAGCATTCTCATCAAACAAAAGAGGAGCCAGGCGTGGTGGCGCACACTTGTAATCCCAGGACTTGGGAAGCTGAGACAGGAGGATCACAGATTCATGGCCAACCTCAGCTACTTAGTGAAGCCCTCTGCAACTTAGTGAGACTCTGCTTCAAAATAAAGAACAAAAATAGGGCTGTGGGTATAGCTGGGAGGTAGAATGCCCCTGGGCTCCGCCCCCCCCAAAAGATGTTTATATTATATTATATTTTCCTTATTGGATGTCTATACTGGAATGTTTTTGGTTATGGTTCTGGGCGAAGTTATACATTTGTCAATTTATTTGGCATCTGTTAATGTAGTATGCCTTTGTGACCATCTTTTTAACCTGAAGAATGGTGGGTAGCCCTCTCAGAGTTTCATGGGAAGGGAAACTTTTTTCTCCATAGTGGAAAAATAATTTCACTTTTGAGGAGAACCACTACTCTTTGGGGCTCGTTTATTTTCAAGTCAAATATAACAACATGCTGGTCTGTTTTAGTTGCAGAGAAAAGTGGTCATTTGTGGTCGGAGGAGCAGCCTGCACCCCCTCTGCAGGTGGGGGATGTGTACCTGAGTGAGGGGGAGCCCCCGAATGACCCCACCAGCCAGGAGAGAACAGAAGAGGCTGATGCTGTGTTGAGACTGGAAACCCAAGGTGAACCAATGGTGGTGCTGTCTGTGATTCCGGGGGAAGCGGGGGACAAGCAGAACTCAGAGCCCAGCAGTGGCACCTGCATTGGTGGAGGAGAGGAGGATTTGAGGTGCAGCGTCCGAGGGAGCCTCTTCTCTCTGGGCAGTGGTGGAACCAACTTCCCTGAAAGAGAAGAGGAGTACTATTCAGAGCCGGAGGTGGCAGAATCGGAGCCCACCACGACAGAGGACTCCAATAACACCGAGAGTCTGAAGTCCCCCAAGGTGAACTGTGAGGAGAGAAATGTCACAGGATTGGAAAATTTTACTCTGAAAATTTTAAATATGTCCCAGGTAAGAAAAAAATTTAGAAGCCGGGCGTGGTGGCGCATGCTTGTAATCCCAGCATTCGGGAGGCTGAGACTGGAGGATCCGGGTTCGAGGCCAACCTCAGCTACCTAGTGAGGCACTCCGCAACTTAGTGAGACTCGGTTTCAAAATAAAGAATAAAAAATAGGGCTGGGAGTATAGCTCGGAGGTAGAATGCCCCTGAGTTCAATCCCCAGTACCACAAAAAAAAAAAAAAAAAATTAGTAGTTTTCTCCCTTTCAGCACATTAATCTTATTTAGATTAAGACTATTGAATTTCAAATGGAGGACCATCATCTTTATCCTATTCTGAATGGGGAGAACACTGAGTGACTGTATTAGTGAACACTGACTTTGTGCTCAGTGATCTTTATAGGAAAAGATCATAGAACTAGTATTGATTATGCTTCTTAGGAAGCCAAAAGGTAGTCATCTGTGGGATAATCTCACTGTCAAACATTATAAAATCCCAGTGGACAGATAGGTTGGTGCTCAGCATCAGAATCATAGCATTTCTCTTCCTCCGGGGCCGGTGATGTGGCTCAGTGGTAGAGTGCTTGCCCTGCATGCTTGAGACCTGGGTTCAATCCCCAGCACTGCCAAAAAAATTAAAATAAATAAATAAATAAAAAGAGTAAAGCCAAGTGTGGTGGCACAAGCCTGTGATCCCAGGACTTGGGAAACTGAGACAGAAAGATCGCAGGCTGAAGCCATCCTTGGCAACTTAGCAGGATTCTCAGCTACTTAACTAGACCGTGTCTCCAAATGAAAAAATAAAATAGGACTGGGGTTTTAGCTCAGAGGTAGAATACCCTTTGTTCAGTCCCCAGCACCACAGAAAAGAAAGTAAAAGAAAATTTCTTCTTTCAGATGAAGTGCTTATTAGAGAGGTAATATAAAAATATCTGAAGTATAGCTGGATGCAGGAGTATGCACGTATGGCCTGTAGTCCTAGCCACTCTGGAGGCTGAGGCAGGAGGATTGCTTAAGCTCAGGAGTTTGAGACAAGCCTGGGCAATACCATAGCAAGACCCTATCTCAAACAAAACAAAATAAAAAACAAACAAAGAACCCTGAACTACTAAAATAAAAACATCATTATTTAGACTAGTAGTATCCTGGGAAAATATGTCATACTAATGAAAAGTTTGTTTCTTCTAAAGAATGTGGATCCAGTGTTTGTTCTGGAATGAGAACCAAGCAAGAGAGCTGGATAAATAATGATTCCAAAGGGAATTCTGGAGCAATGACTGATGGTTAGGAAGCTAGAAGAGCACAGGATGAAGTCAGGCTGCTCATGTGAGAGGAGTAAATTCCACTCTGAAAGCTGTGACTGCCTATTGTTAGGGAGTGCACGATATGTTCAGTGCACAGCACTCCTCCAGGAGCAGGGCAGCCTGGACTTCTGTGCCTCCTCAGTGCCTCAGCCCTGCAGGACTGTTTCACTGTAACACACAGGACAGTCTGAGCTGTAGTTTAAACAGCTGGTGGCAGGGACCCTTGAGCTAACCTTGTACCCTTGAGCTAACCTTTGGCCATATATATTGATCTGTTTGATTGGTACAGACTTAGCTCTACTGAGATGATAGTTTGGGCCTGAGATCATAGTGTTCCAAATATCATGTGAGATTATTTGTTGGAGGCTGTAATTAGTCAGCTTTCCATCACTGTAACATAATACCTGAGATAATAAACTTAAAGAGAGAAGAGGTTTATTTTGTTCACAGTTTTGAAGGTTTGTGTCCATGCTTAGTTGGCCTTGTTGTTTTGGGGTGTGTAGTGGAGGAAGCCCTCACCTCACAGGGGCCCAGAAGCAAAGGAGAGAGTGAAGAAACTGAGGTCTCACAGTCTCCTCCGCAGAGCACACTCCCCGTGACCTCCTTCTAAATCTCATCCCCTAAAGACCCCTCCCAGCAGTATCATGGGCTGAGGACCAAGCCTCCAACATATGGCCTTTGGGAGACATGTAAGATCCAAACCATAGTGCTTGAGATGCACTGTTGAAAGGCCTGGGCAGTGGCCTGTATCCTAACAGTATTTAGTATTTGAGTTGATGGATTTGAAAAATAGTAAAATAGATCCAAAGTAATAGAGGAAAAATTAGAGGAAAGTTTATACGTTATCTGGTTGTATTTTCCTGCTGATTCATGGATTCAAATGGTTCAAATTCCAAAAGGTTCTTGAGGGTAGACTGTCTACTCTCCCTCCTCTCCCTGGAAGCGGCAGGGTTCCTGCTTCTTGAGTATCCTTACATGTACATTACTGCTGACATCAACACTTGTTTCTCTTACAACAGGACCTCATGGATTTTCTAAACCCAAATGGTAGTGACTGTACCCTCGTGCTGTTCTATACCCCATGGTGCCGATTCTCCGCCAGTTTGGCCCCTCATTTTAATTCTCTGCCTCGGGCGTTTCCAGCTCTTCACTTTTTGGCACTGGATGCATCTCAGCACAGCAGGTACCTTCCTTTGCTGGGGGGAAGGTCTCATCCTTTGCTGATGAATGCAGTTACACGGGGGCAGAGGAGGTGGGCAGGAGCTTTGAAATGGGAGAAAAGGAAGGGAAAGGTGAGAGTGAATAGTGTGAGCCGGGTGTGGTGGATTTAAAGGTGGCAGGGGAAGGGCAAGAGGATTTTATTTTATTTTTATTTATTTATTTATTTTTGGTACTGGAGATTGAACCCAGAGGCATTCTACCTCCAAGCTATACTTCCAGTCCTAGTTTTTATTCTTTATTTTGAAACAGGATCTCACTAAGTTGCAGAGGGCCTCACTAAGTAGCTGAGGCTGGCCTCGAACCCTGATCCTCCAGTCTCAGCCTCCCATGTACTGGGATTACAAGTGTGCGTCACCACACCCAGCTTCAAATAATCTTGTAGGTGCACACCACCACACCTAGCTTGTCTTTGTCCTTGTCCTTTTTTTGGATATTGAACCTGTGGGTGATTGTTTTATGTCTGAGCTAGTCCCTAAGCCCTAGTTTATTTTGAAACAGGGTCTCGCTAAGTTACTGAATGCTGGCCTTGGACCTGTGATCCTCCTATCTCAGCCTGGGATTACAGATATGTGCCACTGCACCTGGCCTGACTTGTCCTTTTTATTTGTATTGGGGATTGAATGCAGGGGCATTCTACCTGTGAGCTATACCCCCAGCCCCCTTCCCTTGGTTCCTGAAGGTCTCGCTAAGTTGCTGAGGCTGTCCTTGATCCTATGATCCTCCTGTCTCAGTCTCCCAAGTACTGGGATTATAGGTGTACACCACCATGCCCAGCCATTTTGTCTTTCTTTCCTCCGTGGGATATCTTGTATGGTGCCTTAATTATGGAGACTAAGACATTTACTCTTATTACAATGAGCGTGTTGGTCAGCTCACCATTGGTGTGGCAGAATACCTGAGAAAATCAACCTAAAGGAGGAAAGATTTATTTAGCTCACCGTTTCAGAGGTTTCAGCCCATGGTCTGTTGGCCCTGTTGCTTTTAGGCTTGAGCAGCAGAGCATCATGGTGGAAGCATGTGACAGAGGAAGGCTCCTTGGCTCTTGGTTGCTAGGAAGCAGAGAAGGAGGTTGCTTTTATAACGAAGCTCCAAAACACATTAGGTTATAAATGCATAAGTAGATGCATTTATGAAGTCAGAATCTCTGATGCCCAGTCACCTCCCACAGGCCCATCTCTGACACTGCTGCCTTGGGGACCAAGACTTCAGCATGTGAGCCTTTGGAGGGCAGTTAAGATCCAAACCATAACACAGGGGCTGGGACATGTGTTTTCCTCATATATTAATATCCAAGGTATAGCATGTTTACAGGAGAGAAACTCCTGAATATCCAGAATTCCTATTTTATTTATGGGGGAAGCAGGTTTAGGAAAATTAATTAATCTGCCCAAAGGTCATGGCTGGTTCAGTAGCTGACTGGTCCTGTATTATGTAAAAGTGAAACAATCCCAGACAGGTCAGATTACTCGCAAGTCCTCTTGCTCTAGTTGCAAACTTCCTGGCGTGTTTGTTAGGTCATCTATTCCCTTGCACCAACCTACCAAACTAATTGCTTACTGTGAGTTGATTTTTTTGTCAGGGATTGGGATGGGCATTCTGAAGAGTTTGAAATTTCTTCTGTCAGATAAATTGACACAGTATGCTTGTCCGTGAATTAGAATTTTCTGGTCTGTTTTGCTTTGACAGGAACTTAAATAGTGGAACAACTGGGTCATGGGTAAATCCATATGATAATAGGAGGCAACTCAAATTGTAGAACAGAAATGCCCCAGTCCTGACCCAGGAGGAAAGAGGTCAGGAACAAACTAAAGTCTGAGTATCAGAAACCAGTATGGTCACACAAAACTCTTCCTTTCTCATTTATTTCCATCCATTCTGATATGGTAATTGCACAAGAAATTAGATTAGGCTTATGCCACTGTGGCTGGTTGGTACATATCTTTTTGTGTATATTTTTCACTTAAGTTTAATATTTACACAAAACAGAAAGCCTGCTGTTAACTTAGGTTATCTAATTGACTTCTTTCTCTTACAGCCTTTCTACCAGGTTTGGCACTGTAGCAGTTCCTAACATTTTGTTATTTCAAGGAGCTAAACCAATGGCTAGATTTAATCACACAGATCGAACACTGGAGACGCTGAAAATCTTCATTTTTAATCAGACAGGTATGTAGAAATAATATACTGAGGAAGAAGATATTTTATTGCTGGAGGTGTGTGTCTTCTGATCTCCTGTAATGATAGACTGACTCTTGAGTTCTAAAATTTCCTTTTCTTGGTACTGGAGATTGAACCCAGGGACATTCTACCTCCAAGCTACCCCTCGCCCCAAGACCTTTTCTTCTTTTTTATTTTGAAATAGAGTCTCTCTTAGTGGCAGAGGGCCTCACTAAGTTGCTGAGGATCAAACCTGTGATCCTCCTGTCTCAGCCTCCCAAATACTGGGATTACAGGTGTGCCCCACTGCGCCCAGCTGTAAAACTTCCTTTTCAAATGAATGAACTGTTATAAGTCTGTTAAATATCTCCCCATCAATGCTGAGCTTAAAATGAGTAGGTAACTTTTTTTTTGGTGGTGGTGGTACTGGGGATGGAACCCAGGGCCATTCTACCTCTAAGCTGTGCCCTCAGACCTATTTTATTCTTTTATTTGGAAACAGTATCTCACTAAGTTATGGAGGACCTCACTTAGTTTCTGAGGCTGGCTGTGAACCAGCAATCCTCCTGTCTCAGTCACCGAAGTACTGGGATTACAGTGTGTGCCACCAAGCCTGACTATGAGTAGATAATTTTAATGATTATAGAGACTCTTTTTTTTTTTTTTTTTTGCAGTACTGGGGATATTGAACTCAGGGGCATTCTACCTACGAGCTATACCCCCAGCCCTATTTTTTATTCTTTATTTTGACACAGGGTCTCACTAAGTTGCGGAGTGCCTCACTAGGTAGCTGAGGCTGGCCACGAACCCGGATCCTCCGGTCTCAGCCTCCCAAATGCTGGGATTACAAGCATGCGCCACCATGCCCAGCTTATAGAGACTTTAAAAAACAGCTTTATTAAAATATAATTTACAAGCCGGACGTGGTGGCGCACGGTTGTAATCCCAGCATTCAGGAGGCTGAGACCGCAAGATCCAGGTTTGCGGCCAGCCTCAGCTACCTAGTGAGGCACTCCGCAACTTAGTGAGACTCGGTTTCAAAATAAAGAATAAAAAATGGGGCTGGGGGTATAGCTCAGAGGTAGAATGCCCCTGAGTTCAATCCCCAGTACCGCAAAAAAAAAAAAAAAAAAAAAAAAAAAAAAAAA
>PVLC010033359.1:0-17669 GCA_004027655.1 Graphiurus murinus | reverse complement strand
CAGACTAAATCCATAATTTTCTCAAAACTAATACTCCCCAGAGAAATACAGTATTAACACCTTTAACAATCGAAAATCTGTGTTTCCCAAAGTCCTTCTAGACATTGTTAACTTTGCAGACTATTCAAAAATTCTACTTGGTGAAGAAGTTATATGTTCAAAATAAATTTGGAAACATCAAGGTAAAGTTAAAACAGGGCCCTTGACCACAAGACTTTTCAGAGAATCCTATTTTATATCTCCAAGAGGGTAGGATTTCCCAACTTCTTTGACAGTGAATACTTTTGAAGGAAGGTCAAACAGGAATGGTTTGCTTTGATCACACTTTGGGAAACCCAACTCCAAATTCACCTTGACCTTGAGTTTTGTCTAGTTAAGGCAATTCAAAATGAACCTTTGAGTCCAAATTATATATCTCAAGAGGTTCAAGCCTCGGTTCTACTATCTGAATATTATGTACCAGTTAAAAATAGCAAATAATAATAATAATAATAATAATAATAATAATAATAATAATAATAATAAAGTCAAACAAGAAAGAAAGTCAAGAGTAGGACCCTTCTTTAGTAAATCAGCTCCAAGAACAAAGAAAAAAGCCCATAGTATTTTTAAAGCCATTTTTCTCAGGCTTGATGGAAATAAAGTCAACAGAATTTGTATGGGCAGCTCCACAAACTGTTAATGCTGGTTTATTTGTCTTTTCAAAAAGAAAAGAAAAAAGTCTCATAGCAGATGGGCACCCAGCCACTGGAAGACAGAGAGCAAATGTAAACAAGTTGCTGGCTTTGAACTTGTTTAATAAGGCATGGGAGGGGCCAGAGTGGAGTCCAGATGTGGATTTATGGAATTGCTTTTAGACAAAACTCACATACGAGAGCATATGCCTGGCTTGGACTGAGCGTGTGCTGACTTTCCATCTTTCCCTCTCCAGCCCCACTGGACTTGTTAATGTCAAATGATTTTGTTTTGGGTATCTCAGGACACTTCCATGTCTGAAAGCTGGGGCGTCACTGTACTGATACCCGCACTGGAGAGAAGCTTGCACGGGCTACTGAATGACGTTCTTTTTCCTCCTTCTTCCACCATTCTCTCCTCTTCTAGAAGCTGAACCGGAAGTTGACAACCTTCTAGTTTCAGATGCCACCCCAGACGGTTTCCGTCTGTCCTGGACCGCGGACGAAGGGATGTTTGACAGTTTTGTTCTCAAAATCAGAGATACCAAAAAGCAGTCTGAACCGCAGGAAATAACCCTCCCTTCCCCTGAACGTACCAGAGACATAACAAGTCTCAGAGAGGCCACTGAATACGAAATTGAACTCTATGGAATAAGGAATGGAAGGCGATCCCAGCCAGTCAGTACCATAGCCACAACAGGTACCGTAAACAAACAGGAGAGGAGCGAGGAGAGCGAGACTGGGCACTTCTCCTCCCCGGGCTGGGTAATGCCAGGAGCTTTGGACACACACAGGCTTGCTGTCAGATCCTGGTTCCTCTATTCTAGACTGTTACCTCACACAGTGTGGCTAAATCCTTATGCAAAAAAAAAAAAAGTCATTTACGTAATAGGGTTATGAGGATTCAGTGAGACAGTGCACGTGAAGTCCAAAGGAGAGGGTCTGGCATCCAACAAGGACTCAGCATACAAGAGCTGGCCACATTGTCTCTGATGCATCATCACCATTGCGATTATCACATTTTTTTTAATCCCAAAGGCTCTTCCTTCTGCCTTTTATCTCATGAAATTTTATCCACAGATAAAATTGTTCATTAGTCCAATATTTGAGTTGCACTAGGTGAGAGAGAGTGAAAAGTGGCATGTCTACCTAGGAGAAGTAATATTTATAAGATGCTGCATGTGAATAATTAGCAATTGATCAGCAAGGAAGAAGACGGGGGCAGGAGAGAATACTAGGATTCTCTTCAGGAAACTCTTCAATTCGTGTGTGTGTGTGTGTGTGTGTGTGTGTGTGTGTGTGTGTGTGTGTATTGAACCCAGGGGTATTCTACCTCTGAGCTATACCCCCAGCTCTATTTTTAATTTTTATTTGGAAACAGGGTCTGCTAAGTTGCAGAGGCTCTCCTCAAACCTGCCATCCTCCTGTCTTAGCTTCCTATATACTGGGATCTATTTGGTACTTTTAACAACTGTAAAAGCCACCTGAAGGGGGGAATAAACCCGTTTTCCATGTAAGCCAGACCAAGGAGGGAAAAAAAAAGTGTATAATAATGCTAGTAAGACTAGCTTTTTAGAGGGAAAAGGAAAGACCCACAGCTGAATTCTTTCAGGAAACCAGAAGGAGAGGCAGAAACAGCATTCTCCCAGGACAGCTGCTTCAAAGAGGAACCAGAGAAAAGAGTCACAGTAGAAAGTAGAAAGGAAACAGATATAACATAGCTCAGCCTCTTCTGTTTGTGCATGAAGATGATGAGGCCCAGAAAGGTGAAGTCATTTGTCCTAGGTCAAACAGCTAGATTTGGAGTAGAACCCAAAGGGCCCACTTATTTCCGTACTGTGAAATATAAACAAACTAGATGACCCATGACCAATGAATATGCATGCTTGCCATCTCTGACCAGCAGATTGGGCCCAAATCCTTTCCTCTTGGTATAAAGATAAAGAGGCTATTACATCAAGTTTCAGGACCTGTTAAGCTCCAAGGAACTACCCAGAGAAATCATAATATTTGTAGATGTCAAGAAAATCCTGGGATTCAGGCAGGAACCTAGTAAGAAAAGAAAAAGAAAAAAACCTACTTCTCATGCAAAAGGACCCCCTTCTCCCCTCAGCAGGTCAGTCTCCTCCTCCTGTGGCTGCCCATAAAATGGCTCCAGATCAGAGGCAGAGCTTGATTGTGACCATGGTTTATAAACAGTGCTCTTCAAAGTTTACTTCTGAGCTCTGATTTCATGTTACTGATTTTTTTCTCGAAGCCCTGCAGTACTAGAGAGAGAGAGAGAGAATAATCATAAACTGTTTGTTTTATTTGTTTGCTTGGGTTTTGTTGTTGTTGTTTCTTTTAGAACAAAAGAAAAGAAAAAGCAGAGCCTCCTCTTTGGGAAGGCCCTCTCTTAGATTCCTCTCTCTGGGGACTTCAAGTTCACAGCCAAGAATCGGGGAGAGAGGGAGAACATGTGTGTGCCCATGGTGCCTGGGCATTTGTGCTCTGGGCCTGGGAGAAGCCAGAAGAGGGGACTCTATCACTGCAGTTGTCTAACTTCCACCTCTCTCTCCTCAGCTTTATACTTTCCCTTCTCTGTTCATCCTGCCTCCTATCCTCTCTCACCTCCCTGACACCATTGTGAACCCTCTTCTGTGAGGGTCTCTCTTCCTCTCCTGAGGAGCTGTTGATACTCCTCCCCACAAGATCTCTCTCCAGCACACAAGTTGCCCACAGCTGGGGCAGTGTAGTCCAGTGGTTAGCCAGCAGTCTCCAGACAGATTCCTGAAGCCCGATTGTGTTTCTCCTTCTTGTGTCAGCTGTGTGACCTTGGGAAAGTCTCCTTTCCTCTCTGAGCCTCAGTTCCCTCCTCTGGAAAATAGAATTGAACTCGAAGATCAGGAGGTTTAAATAAGACCATGAATGTTGAGAGTTTAATAGAATTTCCTTGCCTATACTAACATTGGTAGCTGTTATTATTATGTTTGGTGTTTTAATGTAAGTTTTATTTTTAATGGGATGCTTGGTTCAAAGTTCAAAAGTTGAAAAGGATATACAGTGCAGTTGATTCAGCTGTGTTCCTGCTCCCAGTGGTTCTACCTAGAAGCAAACAGTATTGCTGTTTTCTTGTCCTTCCAGAAGTATACAAATAGACAAAATTTAACATAAATTTAATTTTTTTTACCCATTTTGAAGATCTCAGTGTTTAACATATAACATTTTTCATGTTTATGTTTTTCTCTGTGTGCATGTTTCTTAGTTAATAATAGATCTCAGAGATAAGCCCATACGTTTTTTGTTTTTGTTTTTGTTTTTGTTTTGTGGACACTTAGGTTATTACTTTTAACCATCCTTCTAGCCATCAGTCCTTGCACTTTCTTACAATAGCCACTTTCTTAAAATAGTCACTGCCCTCCTTGGAAAGAAGTTTCTTTCTCCTCCGGGAAGTTACATGCTAACCCAACTCTGTACGCCATCTTGAGGGCCTCTGGAATGGGCAGAAAGTAGAGAAGAACTCCAGCAATTTAGTAAGATGGCTTTGCTGCTCGCTTCTGTATCCTCCTATATCCCACAGAAGGAGCTCAGAGTGAGGACCAAAAATGCTTCTTTAACCCAATCCCATCCCGGAGCACACGCACATGCATAGACATAGAATGTTCTTCCTGCCCCTTGGTCAATAGTCAATGCCTCTTCTCTCCACTCCCTAAACATGCTCGACTCTTACCCTGCCCTGCCTTCCCCAGCCAGCCAGGCGCTCACCTCCCCAGCTTGGATCCAGTTCAGAAGAACATGGAGCTGCACACTCCAGAGCTGCAGTGGCATTGTGCCTGGGAGCTGGGTCAGCCGTCTGTACAGACTTCCTGGCAGTCCAGCCTTCCATGCCACCAGGCTCTTTGGGCTCAGCACCTCTGACTCAGGCTCACACCTTCCCCCAGGAAGTCTAAAGATGATAACAACCAATTTTAGAGCACATACTTTGTGCCATGTGCATTCAGACACCTCCCTGAATCTCCAAGATACTGGCAGGCCAAGGTGTGCCACATGCAACTTCATTTCACCTATGTAAAAATTGAGGCCCTAGCTGGGTGTAGTGGCGCACATTTGTAATCTCAGTACTTGGGAGGCTGAGACATGAGGATTGCAGGTTTTCAGCCAGCGTCAGCTACTTAGTGAGGCTCTGCAACTTAGTGAGACTCTGTTTCAAAGTAAAGAATAAAAAATAGGGCTGAGGGTAGAGCTCAGAGATAGGATGCCCCTGGGTTCAATCTTCAGTACCACCACCAAAAAAAAAAACCAAAAAACAAAAAAACTGAGGCCCAGGGGCTACGGCATTTGTAGTGAGAGTGGACCTCAAAACCTGGTTGATCCCCTCCAAAATCCTTGCTCCTAAACCATACTACCCACAGCACCTCCCCCCCAACTTAGCGCAGCACCTCATGCTTATTAAGTGTTCAATAAAAATATGTTGAAGGAGGAATAATTTTTTTAAACAACTATCGATTGCCATTTAATGAAAGACATTTGCCATTGATTTGAGGAAGCAAATTTTCATATACAGAAAAGACTAGAAGCTCTTTTCGGCTTCCTTGAGAGTTTTAGCAATTCTAGATATTTCCCTACTGAAAATTAAAAAAAATAAATAAATAAAGAGTCCCCTTGGGAAGAAAGACAAGAAACCTTGCCTGCATTTCCCCAACCTCAATAGACATGATTCAACTGTCCTGTGTACAGTCATCTGCTCTAGGGCAGGGGATTCAGAGGCTGTGTTCAAGGCAGGAGACGTGCTAGAATAGCAAGTAGTCTTTAATACCTAGGAAATTCTGTGGTCCAAAACTATTAAGCTTCCCAATCTTGGAGTTCCACCACTACTGTGCTATTCTTTCAGGTTATGTGCAAGTAACTTTCTACTGCCACATTTACCAAGTGCATCCCCCAGGAATGTATGATTGATGAAGTCACTAGTTCACATGGCTTATAAGACAGGATAGGTATTATCGGCATTTTGCAGATGAGAAAATTGGGGTCTCCAGAAGAAGGCTTTGGCTATAAGACTCGACTTCTTTTTCTTTTTTTTTTTCTGTTTTTGTTGTTTGTTTCGTTTTGTCTTGTTCTGTGGCACTGGGGATTGAACCCAGAGGCATTCTACCTCCAAGCTATATCCCCAGCCCTTTTTATTTTTGTTTTTAAATAGGGTCTTGCTAGGTTGCTGAAAGTCTCACCAACATTGCTGAGGCTGTCCTTAAACCTTCTATCTTTCTGTCCCAACCTTCCAAGTACTGGAAGTCCAGGCATGCACCATCACACTTGGCAAGACCCAACTTCTTAAATGTGCCATAACTTAACACCAGTGAGGTTTTCACTCAGAGCAAAAGTTGGGGTGCACTAGACTGACAAAGGGAGCTCCTCTGGGTCTAAATTTATATACCTCACTGAGGTTTTCTCTCAGCTTGGATTCATCTAAATTTTTCCTGAGGAATACTTAAAAATCCAGGTTGGCTCGTAAAGGGAGGATCACATGAGCAAAAAATTGAGAATGGGCAATCACAGTTGCTGAATTCTTACTGCGTGCCAGATGCCATATAAGGGGTTTTACGTTCATTATCTGTGCTAATCCTCAAGGCATTCCTGTGGGTGAGCACCACTCTCCCCACTGGACAGAAGTGATGGGACTTGTCCCAGGTCGCCCAGCTGCCCAGTGGTATTTTGACAATCAAGATCTTGCAGGCTCCTGAGGCCTGTGGTTTCCAGAACTTTCCACAGACAGGGCAAAAACCCAGGCAGCCACAGAGTCTGAGGGTGGTTCCCAGGTCACGGAAGAAAACTGTAGGAGGAGATTGATGTCTTGGATGAGAGAAAAAGACAGAAATGAGTAGGGGGGGAAAAAACTCACCTCCAATTTCTGTGGATTTCAGAACTTAATGATCAGCGTGGGTTTAAGAAGGGAAAGGATGAGGAAGTAAGCTCCCTAGAGCCTGGAAATTGCTTCCTGAATTCTCTGGTTAAGCATGGTCAGCTCAAGTGGGCACGAACCTAATCCAGAAAATACAGAGAAGACAGCCAAAGGCAACTGGGTTTGTGGGGGAGACATTTAGGGAGCAGAAGCCTGCCCCTTCCCCACAGTTACCCCCAGTGTCCATTGAGTGCCTGCCTTGGCGATGTCCTGAGGTTGTCCTGTGCCCTGGCTTTAGACCTCCTTCCAGTCCTAGGAGTAGGTTGTCAAGGTCAGTTTCCATATGAACCTTATTTTCAGGATCCTGGGCTCTGTGTGGCTAGGCTGCCCAGGCCTGGGATACACACCAAGAATACTGGTTGAAGGGCAGAGCTTCACTTTGGTCCTCTGTGCAATGGCTTCGACCATATCTTCTCCTTTAGAGGTTCTATCTGAGGGTTAAACCTTAAAAGTTGCAAAGAATTGCATACTTGTCAGGTCTTGGCATGGTTTAATTAAAAAAAAAAACTAGAAAGCAAAGATTTGGAAAAAATGCTAAAAATGAGAATGAAAAGGGGAACATACTACAGTCTGCAAAACCACTCTCCCCACTTTCTTGGAAGCCAGCTAAGATGCTAATGCTGCCTGTGAATGAGACCAAATGACTGGAAGGCAGCCCTAGACCCTGCACCTGGAGCGAATGGATGTTTCTATTAAGTTGTAACTTGACCACAGTTCACACTTTCTCCATCCTAAAAGTGTGGCTCAGACATAAACATCAATTCTCAGCACTAAGTTCCCCTGGATAAAGGATCCAGGAAAAACCATTGGTGGACAATGTAATTAACTGTTTCTGGATTTCTCTTTTGTTTTCTCCTTGACAGCCATGGGCTCTCCAAAGGAACTAATTTTCTCAAACATCACTGAAGACTCAGCCACAGTCGGCTGGATGGCACCCACGGCCCAGGTGGAGAGCTTCCGGATCACCTATGTACCCATTACAGGAGGTAGGGACTTGCAGAGGGGAGGGGCAGGAGCAGCCTGGAGGGTTTGGGTGGAATAGTGAAAAAAATCCTGAAAATTATCACACCCCGCGCATCTTGGCTAAAGGAAACTACTTCCTTAGTTTTGAGACTATCTAGAGAGACCCCATCTGTATAGTTCTATAAGATCCTTGGGAGAAACTGCCTTCAGAAGAGCTGTTTTATGAAGACGCTTTCCAGCCTTGAAATTCTAAAATTCTACCAGAAGTTCATCCTCAGTATTTTGTGAACACAATGAGGAAGAAGAAAGAAAGAAGGAGGGAAGGAAGCAAGGAAAGAAGGGAGGGAGGGAGGGAGAGAGAGAGAGAGAGGAGAAAGAAAAGAGAAAGAAAGAAAGAAAGAAAGAAAGAAAGAAAGAAAGAAAGAAAGAAAGAAAGAAAGAAAGAAAGAAAGAAGGAAGGGAAACTATATCTATGAGCCATTCATCTGAAAAGTTAGTTGTGAACATGTATGACATTTTGCTCTTAGGTACCAAAATCTGTCTGTCTCTATATAGGACAGGAAGTTGTGACTTAGCAGAGTTGCAAGTTCTAGTTTAGAATTCATGGACTATAGGGGCGTGGTGGCGCACGCTTGTAATCCCAGCATTCGGGAGGCTGAGACCGGAGGATCCGGGTTCGTGGCCAGCCTCAGCTACCTAGTGAGGCACTCCGCAACTTAGTGAGACTCGGTTTCAAAATAAAGAATAAAAAAAATAGGACTGGGGGTATAGCTCGAAGGTAGAATGCCCCTGAGTTCAATCCCTAGTACCGCAAAAAAAAAAAAAAAAAGAATTCATGGACTATAAAAGAGACCTCAGGGAGGAAGCACAGTGAAGTCTGTTTAAAGACATTCTGGCAGGTAGCAAGCTCCCTGTTACTAGAGGTGTGTAAAGAGAAGACGGTTGGTAACAGGAATACTGTATCATCCCCGTGGGGAGTTTGGCCAGCTGATGTACAAGCTCTTGACCTGCCCTGAAATCCTAATAAATAAATTCTGGACTTCCTAAAAAATATAAGAATGCAGACTTAACTATCTTTTTTATCATAAAGAGATTTCTGCTAAAAAAAGAGTCTGTATAATGCCAACCAGAGAAAATTGGTTAAGTAGTTCAGATATGCATTACATAGCGAGCTTCCCATATACTTTATGGGAAAAAAAATAATAAAGAAAGTAAAATTTGCACAACATGCCAGCTCTCTACTGAACGGAAACTTGCCATTTTTAGTGTGCTGTGACTTCATGCTTTTTTTTTTTTTTTTTTTTTTTTCCTCTCTTGGCTTGGTTTTTGGCATCTGCACCAATGGAAAAAGCATTATACAAAAAGTAAGGTCTTTTCCCTCAGGGCAGAAGGTGGGAGAAAATAAGAAGTCAAGAAAATGGTATTGGATAAAGATATAATTTCATTTCCAAATGGGATACACCCGTTCTTGGGGCGACAAGAACAGCAACAGTGAGGCTCGCCGTTCCATCTGATCTTGCCTTCCTTGTGTTCCAGGCACGCCCTCCATGGTCACCGTGGACGGAACCAACACTGAGGCCAGGCTGGTGAGGCTCGTACCCGGGCTGGAGTACCTTGTCAGTGTCATCGCCATAAAGGGCTTTGAGGAAAGCGAACCTGTCTCAGGGTCACTCACCACAGGTGTGTTGGGTTCTGTTTTGGGGTTTCCAAAGATCACTTGTATATGCTACTTTCTTTTTCTCTCCTTCAGCATCATGGTTCATGACTCAGCATCTGAGAAAAGGCTCATTTATAAAATCCTAGTGAACAGTGATCTGGACTTTGCCAAAAGTCTCATTGGTGGCCCATCTCTGGCCTCTGATGAATGGGATAACCTTAGGTGTATCTTTAATCTTCTGGAGCCTCCACTTCCTGGACTACTATTGGGGAAAAAAAGGCCAAATTTGGGAGTTATACTGACCAGGGTTGAAATCCCACCTAGACCATTTGCTAGCTACATGAGTTGGTTCATTTTTCTGAGGTTCAGTCTCCTTCTCTGTAAAATGGGCATAATTCTGCTTTCCTTGCAGGGTGTTGTAAGGCCTATAAGTGTGAGCGATTGTGCAAGTTCACGTGGCTCCTCCTCCCTTTACCTGGAGCCATTGTGAGAACCCTAAAAGCGGGTCTCCCCTTCAGACATGCACTAGGAACGACTGTAAAGTGTCTATTTGGTGGCTCCTGCAGTCCAAGTGCTGTTGCTAAATCCTTTACATGTAATTCCCACAGCGATTTTTCTTCCCATTTTACAGAAGGGACAACTGGGATATGGGGAAATTACCAAGCCACAGAATTAGCAAATGATGCAACCAAATGTGAACACAGATCACTCTGATGGAAAACCCTGTGATAAAGGGTTATTTTCCTATTGAAACCTGACTTGCAGTATGCTGTAAAGGGAGAAAATAATGAATTGCATTGAAGGAGAATGAAGTGGAAAATCTCTCTTCAGACAACTGTATGTCTCAACAATTTCTCCTTTGAGATAGGAGCAACTATCCAGTCCAATCCATTAAGACAGCCAAAGAATGGGCCTCATAAGAAACTTCTAAAATATCCTTATTGCTGAAAAAAGTTGATAATATGCAATTAAAACATCCCATCGGAACCCAGAGTCCTGTCCACCCTGCCACACAGGCCTTTATTTTTCCAAAGACATCTTGTATTCATGGATTCTCCACAGCAACAGATCACAAAAGCTGGGCGTTTCCCTCCTGAAGCCCCAGGGTCATCAGAGTTAAAGGAGATTCCCTAGATGCAGAGTGAAACAGGAAGGAACCAGGGCAGATAGTGCTAGCTCCTGAAAGCACTCTGCACAGCCAGGCTCAGGAGGCTCAGGTGCTTATCTGTGATGAGCTGATGGGAGTTGCCCTCCTCCTCCCTGGGCTGCAGGGGACAATCGAATAGTAAGCACAGGCCTGAATAGTCCTGTTCAGAGCATTGTCCAAGAGAGGGATGTTGGGTAAGGGAAGGAACCAGATACAGGAAGCCAGGGATAAAGGTCTCCTCCATACTCTTTCTCAGTACAAGTTATTCGAAAATCCTACCTAAGACTCCAAGTAACTTTAATATAGATCAATAACAACTGCAGTAACTGAGACGTTCCCCTAGCACATTTCATATGCATTGCCTAGTTAATCCTCATCACAGCCATCCCTACCTGACAGAAGAAAGGGAAACCTAGAGGAAGGAAATGATCTTCCCAAGGTCACAGATACCAGACAAAGAAGCCACACTAGCACCTGAGGCCAACAGCCTCCAGCACCTGGTGCCAGATGACCCTCAAACCCCCAAGCCAGAAATAAGACCCAAAGTCCAAAAAAGCCTCAGACAGTCTTGACCATGTAAGTCTCCTCTGTCTAAGTTTCTTCTCTGGGAAAAAGGATATGAATACCAATGAAAATCCTTGTTGTGTGTTCAGCCCTTCTTAGTTTACACAGCACCTTTCCATCCATAATACATGAAAGTCAAAATAATACTAAGGAAAAAGTCGGCTGGAATTATTATTCCCATTTTAGGTGAGTTGGCAGAGACACAAGGTAACAGAGATAAGTAGAGAAGGTGTCACGGCTCAAAGCCAGGTCAGCCCAGCTCCAGGGTGCAGACTCTGAAGCCATTTCACACATTCGTCACTGTGAAAACTAAGCCCAGGAGTCCTTGGGTGGTGCAGACAGCAGAGCAGCTGTGGTCTGATGTCCTCTCCTCCCATCGTTCTTTGCAGCTCTGGATGGTCCATCCAGCCTAGTGGCCGCCAACATCACCGACTCAGAAGCCCTGGCCATGTGGCAGCCAGCCATTGCCACCGTGGACAGTTACGTCATCTCCTACACAGGAGAGAGAGGTAAGGTCTTGTCCGAGACCCTCCTTACTGCGAGGGCTGTCTGTCAAGCCACTGCCTCTTCCTACTCTCTCTCTCCATGCCATATTTCATACAAGATGACAAAAACTCTAGTGTCAATTTGTCACTAGGTCACTCATTTCCTGTGGTTCTCAACTGCAACCTCAGGACAGTCTGGTAGATAATTTGAAAAAAAAAAAAAAAAAGGAGCCGGGCGTGGTGATGCACGCTTGTAATCCCAGCATTCGGGAGGCTGAGACTGGAGAATCCGGGTTCGCGGCCAGCCTCAGCTACGTAATGAGGCACTCCACAACTTAGTGAGACTCGGTTTCAAAATAAAGAATAAAAAATAGGGCTGGGGGTATAGCTCGGAGGTAGAATGCCCCTGAGTTCAATCCCCAGTACCGCAAAACAAAAAAAAATTAAAAATAAAGAAAAAAAAGAAGTGACATTTCCAGCCTCTGCCTGTCTTCCTAGCCTGTCCCTCCTCTCCTTCCAATGTCTCTGTCGGTCAGTGTGAGACATCCTCTCTAGGAAGCAGTTCTCATTCTCTACAGAGGAGTCCAAAATCTAAAACCTTAAACAGACTATGCCAAGTGGCCCTGGGATGCCTGGGCTTTCCAGAGGACACAGGAGACACCGCTGGAAGCAAGTTTCATTGTAAAATCCACAGTTACTTTTCCCTGTTTTTGTAAACACCTGTGCTAATGTACTTGCTTAAAGCACAAGCCAACTATGGCCACCAGACAGTAAAACCAGACACAAATGAGAAAGGGAAGAGAGTTCTTTTCAATGAACCTGTCTACAATTTTGTAATGAGCTACTCTAGAAAGAGTTTTGCTATTTCCATTTCCAAGTCTACGTAAGTGTCATATTTTATGGTTCAGTCTTGCTTTGCTTTCAGTGACAGGATGAGATGGCACCATAACCTACACGTGGGGCATCTGGAAATTGTATCTCAGTCCTGGCCCCGACTTAATACAGCCCTATGTGGGACCAGAGCAAAGGTGGGGATGGGGGGGGGGGGGATTGGGTCTATTCTTTTGATTCTTAGTTCTTATTCCTTATAGGTAAACTCTTCTGAGACAGAGAGAATGGTATTGCCTCCCCTAAAAATAAATCAGGGTATGGTTAATAGGTATAATGGAAATTATCGATTCAGGACTAATAAAGGGCGGCTGGCTGGAAGGGGAGGGAGGCTTACAGATGATGAATAAGGTGACCGACTTGTCCCAGTTTGCCAGAGACTTTCCCAGTTTTAACACTTTAAGTCCAATATCTGGGGAACCCCTCAGTCCCTGACAAACCAGGAGGGTTGGTCACTTGCGATTGGGAAATAAAAACATTCAGGAGGGCACCTAGTCTGGTTTCCACCATTAGATGTGAATGAGCCAGTGGGCAGGAGAAGTGGTACCCAGGCTCTGGGGTGCCTTTGAGAATTGTGACCCCTCAGTCTTAGAGATGTTGTGAGCCTTGATTTGACCACATTTGGTCACCTATAAAAGGATATTGCAGTGAATGAAAAAGAGGGGAGCTGGGTATGGTGGCACACGCTTGTAATCCCAGCATTCGGGAGACTGAGACCGGAGGATCCGGGTTCGCGGCCAGCCTCAGCTACTTAGTGAGGCACTCCGCAACTTAGTGAGACCCGGTTTCAAAATAAAGAATAAAAAATAGGGCTGGGGGTGTAGCTTGGAGGTAGAATGCCCGAGTTCAATCCCCAGTACCGCAAAAAAAAAAAAAAAGAAAAAAGAAAAAAGAAAAAGAGGGAAGATCAAGCAATGGGACAAATTAAATGTGGGTTACCCATGGGCTTGGGATATTACTGGCCACTCTCCTCTTGCTCCTTCCTGTGTCTGGGACATAAAGTTGTTCCAGCCCGAATACCACGTGGAAAAAAAGTCTCCTTCATTTATTTATTTATTTATTTATTTATTTATTTATTTATTTATTTATTTATTTATTTATTTATTGTGGTACTGGGGATGGAAACTGGGGGCATTCTACCTCCAAGCTACAGCCCCAGCCCTATTTTTTAATTCTTTATTTTGAAACAGGGTCTCGCTAAGTTGCGGAGGGCCTCACTGAGGCAGACCACAAACCCAGATCCTCCAGTCTCAGCCTCCCAAATGCTGGGATTACAAGCGTGCGCCACCACACCCGGCTCTTCCTTTGTACTTGGTATCTGGCAAAACTCAGTCTCCATATAATGAATAGTTTGTAAATGAACATGAGGGAGAAGAGGAATGAGGCATTTTAGGAATCAGACTGGCTTTCCCTCAGGGTCACTGAGAGTTTCGGTGTTAGGAGGTGAGTGCAGCTGGGCATGGTGGTGCACACCTGTAATCCCAGTACTTACGAGGCTGACACAGAAGGTCACAGGTTCAAGGCCAGCCTCAGCAACTTAGCAATGCCCTCAGCAACTAAGTGAGACTCTATTTCAAAATAAAAAAATAAAATAAAATAAAACAGGGCTGGAGGTGTAGCTTAGAGGTCAAATACCCCTGACCCCTGGTACCACCAAAAAAAAAAGAAGGAAAGAAAAGGAGTTGAGTGCCCTGTTTGCCATATCCAAGGATGGCTGAGACAGCAAGAGGTAACTGCCTTGGTATGTGTATTTCATATTTAGTGCCTGAAATTACACGCACGGTGTCCGGGAACACGGTGGAGTATGCTCTGACTGACCTGGAGCCTGCCACGGAATACACACTGAGAATCTTTGCGGAGAAAGGGCCCCAGAAGAGTTCCACCCTGGCCACCAGGTTCACCACAGGTACAGACACGGAGCACTGGAAACTCTCCTTCCTGACACTCCCTCCCACAGCCTGCATCTTAAGTGGCAGCCCCCAGCCAATGCTTCCCGCTTTAGTCAGATCCTAGCAGCGCAATGACCTGAGCAACCGGTATACTCACCAGTGCCCACTCAGCGGAAAACCAAGGAAACACGCCATTTCCTTTAGAACTGCAATAACCTGGCTCGCCTCTCCCCATGGGTGAGGAAAAGATTTTAAGAGGAGAGCTTCTAAAGTGAAAAAATAGTCCCGACTGGGCCTAAACCCAACATTTAATGATCCGTGTTCCAGGCGGGGAAATATTTTTGAAGAGAAAGATTTTTGAGGCGAGTTTTCCTGGCTGTCCACCGGGTTTGGGTGCATTGAGAGGTTCTTGCAAACCTCAGCCATTGAGGAAATGGAGGAAACATCCTCTCTGTCAGGGTGTCTCACCTGTTCCTATCCTCTTCTTAGAAATAAGAGGAGGGTTCACAATGATCTTCATGGCTGTGTCTTTCTCCCAAAGTCCATCCAGAGCCAACCAAGGTCGTGTTGGGCTCATGGAAGCCTGTCCGTTGGGATGAAATGAACCATAGAGAATCTGTCTTTGGAGATCATGTCACTCAATCTCCCCACCTGTACACAGGGAAGTTCTGGCCAATATGGCAGCGGTCAGTGGCAAGGAAAGGGCTTGAATCTAGTCCTCTTCGTACTCTCCACTTGCTGACTTTCTGGCTGTTCATTGTTTCCCCCAGACCTTGATTCTCCCAGGGACTTGGCTGCTACCGAGGTTCAGTCGGAAACCGCCCTCCTCACCTGGCGGCCTCCCCGGGCGTCGGTCACTGGTTACCTCCTGGTCTATGAATCCGTGGATGGTACAGTCAAGGTATCTTGCTGGTTGAAACGTGTGCATGGTGTTCAAGGTTGAGAAGAATTACCTGATGCTGCTTCTCTATTCCAGTGCAACTGGGGATCTGGAAGCCACCTTAGCAGGGACTGGTTGCTGTGCCAGACTTTCTGAGTCATACTCTCCAGGCTCTCATTTGAACCAGCCCCCAGCTCTGATAGTCAGCCAAGATCAAGAGCCGCTGCTTTACAAGACTTGAAGATATTTTATGAGTTGGACTCTTAGTCCTTGGATGTTTTATTGAGACCAAGAGCTTCTTCTGCATCTTTGCCATGTGTATTATCTCACTGATGGTATCATTGCATTACGTATTCCAATGTACTCCATCAAATCCTTATGACATTCACTGTTAGTACCCTATACATACATTGTTAATACTACTTATAGTCTTTTTCCATTATTATTATTTTTTTTGGTACTGGAGATTGAATCCAAGGGCATTCTACCTCTGAACTACATCTCCAAGCCTTTTTATTTTTTATGATTAAAGCAGGATCTCACTAAGTTGCTGAGGTCTTGTTACGTTGCTGAGGCTGGCTGCCAACCTATGATCCTTCTGTCTCAGCCTCCCAAGTACTGGGGTTAAAAGTATACACCATGGCACCTGGATTCTCTTGCTTTTTAATCTGCAATAATGTTGAACCTTCAGAAAAGTGAAAGAGGTTTTCCCACACTTTACCTCCTAAACTTGTGATGAAATTTTCTATGTTGGTATTTTATATTTCCAAGGCCTTTTGCTTAGTCTGCACATTTATCTTTTTTAGCATCTTGTTTGTGTTTCGTGTATCATCATCTCTTTATCTCTGTTACTGGTATTTTATTCTTCAACTTGTGTGGCACTTCTTCCTTTCTTCCAAGCTTCTTTTCTATGTTTTTCTTGCTGTTTTTGGTTTCATCTCATTTAGGTTTCCCTCTTTCATATTAGAAACTTCTACCCAATGTCAGTGTGTCCTGATTTATACTTTTATACTTGAGCCAGTAATGAAGGAGCTGATTGGGGTTTCCAGTTGCACCGACAGGACTTGCCAACCATTGAGTTCACTCAAGAGAGAAAGACTAGAGCCAGGCATGGTGGTGCACGCTTGTAATCCCAGTACTGGGGAGACTGAGACTGGAGGATCCGGGTTCACTGCCAGCCTCAGCTACTTAGTGAGGCCCTCTGCAACTTAGTGAAACCCTGTTTCAAAATAAAGAATAAAAATATGGCTAGGGATGTAGCTCAGAGGTAGAATGACCCTGGGTCCATCCCTAGTACTGAAAAAAAAAAAAAAAAAAAAAAAAGAGAGAGAGAGAGAAGGAGAAGAAGAGAGAGAGAGAGAAAGACTGAAAAACTCCCCAACAGTTTTGTAGGATGACTCCAAAAAGTCTGGGCTCTCACTGCATACAAAGCTTCCCCTCATCTGACTTTTCCAGCATAGCACTTGGACCTCCTGAACAGCGGAGCCTGGTAGATTTGAACCCAGAGCCTCCCCTCCTACTCAGCCTCTCCAGAGAGAGAACCTCAGCCTCCCTTGTGGACTAGGAGGAAATGGGAGGATCTGGAGATATAACTGTTTCTTATACAAAGCTTTTAAACAAACCAGACCTCTGCTCAACCACATTCCACACTGCCTTCAAAGGCATCTTGGACTTTGTAAACATTCCTCATGAACTCGCTGGACTCTGCTAGTACCTGGTGGCTCTGCCCGTGCTAGTGTATGAGCCCCCAGCTCTCCCCATTCTGTACCATTAGGGATCCCTTCGTCACCCACGTTCCGTCTTCTCAGATTCTGCTGACATGAAATGTCTTTTGCTGTCTCCTTTCTCATTCCCCTCATCTACCTGGATTTATGCCTTGTATTTTCTTACGCTCATTTTAGCGAGTATCAGAAGGAAACAGAAGGAAACAGGCTTATCTCGTCTGTCATGTTAACCAGAAGTACACACACATTCCTGGTTTCTATCATGGCCCTTCCTGGAGTTGGTGTAGAGTGAACTAGCTCCCTGTGTGCACTGAGGCAGGTCCTTTATCATCTCGGGTGTCAGTGCTCACATTTGTGAAATGAGAGGAGAGCACTCTCAGATCTCTCAGGTCCCCTCCCAATCAAGTCTTCTAGGATTGTGTTTATCTGAATAGCGAGCCTCATTTCGAGGTACCCTAATCGCCTAGGAGACAACTTTGCACAGCAGTCTAGAGAGCTGGCAGGTAATTGCATCCCCAGGGCCTTCAAAGAATCGAGCTTTGTACCTGACAGTTGATCCCTCTCAGGGCACCAGACCTGAAGGTCACACAAAGGCCACTGGTATGAAATGGACACTCACTCTGGTTTACCTTTCTGCATGTCCCATCCCCAGACGTATATGTCTCACTCAAGAAAATCAACCAGCTATTGGAGAAAAGAGTCCTAGCTAGAATGCTGGAAAACCAGAATGCAAGATCATCCTCTGCCACCCACAAATTACAGAGTGGGAGCAAGTCCCTCTGCTTCTCGGAAACTCAATTTCCCCACTGGAAAAAAAGTTAAGATAGCATATCTTTCCAGATCCCAGGATGCAGGAGAACCTT